>MU179391.1:63975-88986 GCA_016767475.1 Suillus weaverae | reverse complement strand
CGATTCTGTGCTCTGATCCTTTCTGCACTCTCAGGATCCTGCATCTGTCGGGCGAGCCATCTTCTTTTCTGTTCTGCTTGCTTCTCTTTAGGGTCAAGGCCTTGCAAGTTGTATTTGAAGCGTGGAGGCATGATAATAATACATGTATGTGTATATTCAAGTTGACATCATCAGAGCGATGGGCGTCGCATCAGGTTTACTATTGTTTATTGACGCTTTGTCAGCAATCTGTGCAAGACTGAGACAGACATATACTATCGGTTACCACAACTTCGGACAACCACTCGTTCGGACACTTTGCAATATCTCACTCAACTCTACTTCAAATAAAATTCTGCTTAGCCACATATCTTTGTACACTTGTAATACACTATTGCGAAGTTGAATCTTTGAAATTGGTCAAGAAATGATTGAGATCCTTGTTGAGGTGTGACAGAGCCAAAAATCACGTCTGCCTGTCACCAAGCCGAGTCTGCCGTAGTGGGGTTTCATTTCTGCCGAACCACTCATACTGGCAAATCTGCTTAAATCTTGGACAACATATGGGGCGCGCTCGGGGCAGGGGTGCCCATTCCCCAACTCCGAGCAGAGGGATCCAGCGCGAGTCGCGGATTCAAGAAGCCCTTGCTGGAGTTCAAGGAGGAAAATATAAGAGCTTATAGAGCTGCAGTGAAAGCTCATCAGGTGAGATTCCACTTCATTGATACGAAGACACTAAATCCTTTCATTTAGATATCTGTACAGACTCTATCAAGACACACCTCGACGAGCATCCTGCACTGGCAGACAATGCACGCTTTTCTGCGTTGTTTGGAGCTGGAAAGTGTCTCACACATTCGAGACATGCCCCGCACAGCCAGGACTCCGCACCTAACATCAGCGCTACTGGTAGTAGTCATCCAGCGTCGTCGTCACTCCCCACACCATCTTTTGGTTTTAGCTCATCACTGCATATCTCACAGCCACCTACTGCGCTGGGCCATATGTGGCATAATTCCCCTCCCCCATCAAGTTTATATCAATCCCACTCGTCAGCTAGCGCGTCCCATGGATCTTATACAACACCTACTTACTCATTCATACCATATGCAAGTCATCTAAACAGTACCTACGGCCCCTCATAATTTGGTACCAGTTGATAATGCACATTCAATAAATCGCTTTTAATTGCTTTTTATAACAAAAATGAATGCTACAAAGCCACGACGCTGCATGTAAACGCTACCTGGGCCAGCTACTCGATGCCGAGCGGTGTTTGTTTTCGGCGGATGTGACATTGTGTTACTACTCTGTTACATTGTGTGACTGTCCGAACGAGTGGTTGTCCGAGGTTGTGGTAACCGATAGTAACATGAAGGTGTGGCCTGCAGTACTAGTCATTAATCCCAGCGGAAATCGACGAGTCAGAGGTAGACATGTAACGATATCCATGGAAAAAATAAGAACATCAATTGTATCTAGCCGTTTCGTGGTATATTGCCAAATTGCGACTTTTCGAAATGTAAAAAGATAGAGATCGACAATGAGGCTATCTATGGGTATCGCTAGGGTTAGGGTAGTATTGCTATCATCGGATTCATTCCGAGGTGAGGGTGTAGGGTATCACTGTTCGCTGCGCCTCGCCGCCATTCCGCCTCTCCTGCCATGCGCCATCCCGCCATCCCACCATCCTGCCTCCACCACCTTGAGCGCTCCATTTGTCGTTGTCATCATGTCATGACCTTGTTCTCGTCCCAACAATGCCAGCAATAGAGCAGGTTGGTCAGTACATGTGCTAGGATGCAGTGAACAGTGCTCACCTTAGCAACTGCTTGGACCTTGTATACCTAGTACAATTGTAGATAGTATTATACTTGTCCATCATGATAGTTTGTCCTTGAGGAGCGCCTGCTTCATTGTGGTCATGGCCGATAGGATCGAGAATGAGCTTCCTCAAGATTTACTTGCTAGCCTGTGTCATTACGCCCTGTATCAACGAGATCGGTGTCCTCGAGGCGATCAAAACCAGCCTCCTGAATATCATGAGGTTTCGCGTAACTGCAGCAAGATGAAAGCAACAGTGGCCTGCAATGATATGGCCGTGGTGATTTGGCGCTTGGGAGGAGAAGACTGCGAAAATGACGGATATGGGAGGAACCCTGCATACATTGGGGTAGCAGCATAAATAGTGAACAGCTACGATGACAATCAATATGGATAGATGCGTGTCATGCAAGGTGTGTGTAAGATGCGACGAAGAACAGCGAGTAGGGCGAACCAGACCTTTGGTGAAATGGAGGGTCCTGGGTTGACCGGAGGGCCGTGGGGTATATCGCTGACAGACGAGTAATGGTCTATTTTAAAAACTGGAACCACTAATGTTCCATAAGCGGTAAAAATGTTCACATTAGTACAAAGTCTGACTTGACTAACATCTGACTGACTTGACTGACATCCGACTGACTTGACTGACTTGACTGACATCCGACTGACAATATCCGACTGACTTGACTGACATCTAACTGACTTTTGCCTGATGGACTTTCCATCACAACTCATATTTTATTTGATATGGTAGTATATATTTGACAATCCAACTGGTATTTAAACCAAAAAGGAGCCATTCTGAGGTCCAGAAACACCCTCCTGGAATATAAAACACACCAGGTGGCAGCACATCGTTTCAAAAATGCAATGCAGCCACACCTGCAAGACCCTCCTTCACCACATTTCTCAACTGGTGCCTTGATGATTTGTTACGAGACAATGACAAATCAAACAGAAGACCCTTCAATAGTGTCGAGGTGCCATAGACCTCGGGCTTCTTTGACAGCACGGTGTGAAATGCGTGCATTCCTAGCCTGAAGATGTTGACAATAAGAATGCAATACGTACAACTGAGACCAACACCCACCACATCACTGAACTTTTCTGCAGATCGAAAGTCCCTCCATTTGGGCACAATACCTTTCTGTGGGACTGCTGGCGCATCGTGCTATATGCACACCTAGCGGTGTGTCCAATGGTATCTATGTTGAGTTAGTACCTGAGCGACATCATTCTGAGGTAACTTAGATTCAACTCACTACGAAGGAATTTTGTATGCTTCGCGACATCAATTCCCCAGTTCATGAGATAGCAATGCATCTTCATTGCGGAGACGATAAAATTTTGGTAGACATTGACATACGCAGTATGCAGTCCATTCAAGTCGGTATCCGTGTAGATTATATGACTCCTAGCTTTGGCTGACCTGGGGACAGTCAGTCGATAATAAACGCAGGAAAAATCATAGTTACTGCAGCATCTTGTGGATAAAAACACGGCCGGGGTGACGTCCCTTGTGTACTGTGATTGAGTACTCCAGATCTACAGCATCGGAGCATGAAGTCAACCATCACTTGCACGAGGAATTAGATACTCGCCATTTCCACGATACCTGGAATAATCGGCTCTGACGGAGAGTTTAGACATATCTATCAACAAACCACACCAAGGCAAATCTACCATGCCATCAAGCAACAGAAAAGCAAGAGAAGCTGAATCATACATTTTTGAGTGGGCTTGGTGATGTTGGCCACCTCAATCGATTCATGCTCAAAATTGACCATTGTCTTCCCCTTTGATATGATACAACCATATTCAGGATGCCCTGCAATATTTGAAGGTGGTGTATGGTTAAGCACGAAAAAGCGACTTTACCTTTATTCATGACGTCTAGGAAATGCTTAGCCTTTTCCAGACTTGTTGTCACATATAAGTAATCGTCAATGCATCGCAGCAATAACTATGGATTGTGAAGACGGCGGAGCCTCATACAAAGGAGAAACAGGACACATACACTTTTGGGGTCGTCCAAGATATTCAAACGAGTTCTTTCCAGATCCCCAAAGAAAAATGAGCACAAGACAGTCGACAACACAGATCCTTGAGGAATGCCAACAATTTGCTGGAAGTACTGCTGTCCGATCTGGAGAAACATATAGCAAACAATGTCAGGTATATAAAATAGACAGGACAAACTTTGACAATGTTTTCCCTGATATGCTCTTCTAGAAGCTTCAGAGTAGAGGCCCTTGACTGGAAATCATACACAACCTGCACCACAAGTGAATACTAGTATAAGCTATCTATTGTGAGACTAACCTGATCTATGAAAATGGTTTGTTTCAGGGCCATGGACATACTGCGGGCGTACGCCACAAAGTCCATATGTTCATCTTGAGGATTACCTTATCAATATGTTACCAGCTGAAACAAATGCAACGACCAACCTTCTTCCGAGTGTGCCTTCTTAAGGTAGGCTCGCTGAATTTTTCCAGACACAGGTTTGACCTGCCCATGCTTCCGTATCATATAGTTCTCCTGTGCAATGACATGAATCCCATGATGGAAAGTAGACATGACCCCTTACCTCAGATATTACATTTTGAAGTATCTTCAGCAGTTTTGTCTGTTCAATTGAGTCGAAGCATGCTTTAACATCAACTTTGACAAAGTATAATTTAGGACTGTGAATTACAATTGAGTGACAGCGCCTAGACTTCATAAAAAACACACAGTGCGCCTGAGGGTTTATCTTCCAATAGCTCTGTCCTGAACTTCATCAACCTTGTGTATATCTCATTTGGGCTGAACACCGACGCTCCAAGGAGGTCTGGTTGATTTTGCTACTCAGGACCCTCATATAAATCCTCGCCAGTCAATTTGAACAAGGCGACGCACCTTCTCATAGGTGAGAATGGCAAACGTTGTTTTGAGTGCCTGATTGATGGATAGCGCTGGCCTTGCATAATGATCCTGGATGTTGATCAGAAGGAAACATCACCTGAATTCACTGGGGGAATAAACCTTGCTACTTGCCCTCCCACGCAGATTGACAATGGCCCGAACCCCGGTTTCTTTTGGCAGCCACCGTACAAAGGAAAATCCAAGTTGTCGCTGCCGGAGGATCTCTTCTGCTTCAGACTGCAGAAAGTTCAAAATAAAGGGGGACGAGACAAAATTCAAGGCGCACCGTCTTGATCTTTAGGAACATCTTCTCACTGAACTGGTTTATCAGGGGTTGGCAGAGCGATTCCCAGTCATCTTGTCGAAAATACAGAACGCGATTCCGAAATGCGGATGACTCTGTGATATAGAATGTTGCCTGCAGCAAATACATCAGCGCATATTATTATCTTGATTCACAACACAAACCCTAAGCAGCGGAAACAGGAATGAGTCAAAATACCAGAAGAGGAATTCTTCAAGTAGTTCACGGCGTTTCAGGGAATCAGTAACCGACACTCTGCGCTGCTTCAGAGCACGCTCTCCAGGCGGCATCAGCCAGTCACATTCTGACGTGATAAAGCCTTGAAGTACATGGTGCAATGTCAGTGTTTCATATCTGCGAGCTGTGATGAATTCCTTGATATCTGGTGTGTCGCGTGTCAGTGACCATTTGAGACATGATCACAAGGGAGATGAAAACGCGTACAGCCTTCAATTATCTTGAAGTTCCTCTCACATCCCCAGAAAGCTTTTGGAATGACAGCCTCAGTCACAAGCACTGCATAGCGAGAGACCTAGCTTGATCATTAGCAAGTCTTATTGAGGAACTTCTGAGCCAAGTACTTCAAAGTAACTGCATGTGAAGTCTACAAATCGCAGTTTGTGTTTCATTTCCTGGCGACCTCCACATGCACCAATGGTGTTTGCCATAGTATCCGTCGACATGTCCTTTGGAGGTACTTGAAAGTCCTGCTGGATAGATTGCTTTTCCGAAACCATTTCCTGAATAACAGATAGCCATCAAAGGCATGATGTAGTACTTCCCTGCTCACCAATATGATACTGCTGTCCACGGTTTTCTCGTCCATCGTCGTGATCTATGGGTGGACTTTAAACTAATGCATATGATCATTCAAAGAGCTTACCTTGGAGGGGCAAACTTTGTCTCTAAGTAACTTATAATGGCATTTACCATGGCGCCAGATCATCTTCTCTAACAACCCAAGCACATCTTTCAGTCGCTTTGGCGTCTTACATGTTCCAAGGAGCTGAAATGTATGCGTTTATCACTGTCCATGTACCTTCACAGGCTAGGCCTTGCCTCACCTGAATCTCACGCTCTCTGTCAGTAAGATCTGGTTGCTTGTAGTTTGCCTTCGCAGGTAACTGGGAAATAAAAACATTGGAGAGCCTATATTGGAGCGGAAATACATATTTGCTCAAATGCCGGGCATTGCGGGCTTCATCCCGTGGGTCAGGATCACAGAATGTGGCAGGATCAAGCGGTGGCATTTTGTATGATGGTTTGAGGCGGTTAAGGATGTCTTTAAGACACTGGTCAACATTGTGAACCCTATGTGTGGCAGATGCTTACGGTTATATGGCAATCCGACAATTAGATGCCGTGACTTAGGTTCACGATTTGGTCGCGCATAAAAGACACGTGCACGAATAAACGAAATATCGCTTGCTGTTCGTCTGATGAAACTGTCAGCAAGGCAAATCAGAGGCAGGTCCTTTTCCCACCGTTCAGAAGAAAATGTTGTTGCATTGATCAGAGAGTTGGGGGAAACTCTACGAAAATCATTCAATCCAGCGACCTTAAGCCGCTTCCGCGGTGCTGAGCATTCCAAAATGTCCCTTTTCCGCTTTCCGAGGTCATATGTGCCTGATTCACTCGAAGGCATGCGCACATCGAGTTTTGGAGGCATGGCATACATCAGGGGCTCACCCGTTAGTTGACACAAACACTGGTTTGGCAGCATAATGAAGATGGAGGTTTTTGTGAGGAGATGCAGCACAGTATCTGCTCCAATTCTGAAAGAAGGGTTAGCAGCGAGCCTGGCAGATATTGCGGATTCACCTTTCCAACAGCTTTTCCCATTCAGGAGCCTCCAGAGCCGTGATGATGGTATTGACAAAGTAGCTGGTCATGCCACAGGAATTTGCTTTTCCATCCTCAGAAATCTATGGTGATCAGATATCCAGAGTAGTGAAGGCGGTAAGGACCTTACTGTCTTGTATCCTAATGTGATTATGTTATTTGGTTTTGGCTTCATGAACAGGCGTTTCTGAGCCTTCTGGATAACCTCCATACAAGTATAGACTGTCAGACGGCGGTTCTTACTTGATAGTTAGAAATATAGGTACTCACGTCCTTCATGCAATCGTAGTGGTCTGATAATTGAAATTGAGGAGATTGCATAGTAGTCACAGTCTCCTTGGACAAGCAAACAAGTGAGGAGCTAAGCAATTCTCTGTACTGGACAGAGTCAGGTGCTTGCAATAAGAAGTCAGGCTGGTTGCTGTCTTTTTCAAATAATTCTCCCTTAATGCAGCGGCGAATATAGGCTTCAAGGTTATGCACTTCGGCGTAATATGAGTTCAGGACGTTGAGTGTGGGATGCTTCTGGGTGACCGACATTATGCCAGAATGCGAGCCTGATGAGGCTGGTTGAAACGTTGGACGATGAATGTTAAAGCCGGAAGAAGCTTGAACTGCTCAATTACTGCTTGAATGCATTTCAAAGTCCGATTTTTTTTAAAATCTAAATTTTTGCCTTGCGAGAGTCTTGATATCATCAAAGTCGAAGCGAGGTTCGTTAGCTATCGTTCCCCGATCCCCATGTCAGTGCTTGGCTTTGTCAAATACAAAACGTTTCCGTCTCTCAAAGTGTGTAAAAAGCTGTGCCCACTTCCGTATATGTTACCTGTCAATGTCACTCTAGACTAAATTCGAGACATTCATCGTAATAGAGGAGAATGCGACAAGAGTGAGTAAAATGCTGGTAAATAAGACCTACGTGGTATATGAAATAAAGAATGAACTTGAATGACAGGAGGTGACTAGAAAACACGTACCACCATTTATTGAACTACTCGCAAACATCCAAGGATTTTTGAACCGATCCAGTGCTATACAATAATATTAGTTAAGAGAACATTGTGAGCCTAGCTTAAGCCATTCAAGCTATGGTCTTCATACATGATAAGGCTTGTATTTTAGTATCGCGGACAGTATTTAACCGAGTGAGTTATAATGTCACGGTGAACCTGAGATCGCCACATGTATGGAAGTCAGTCTGGTCAAGAACACTGACGCTCGTGGAGACAATTGGGCTTCGTTTGGGGCACTAAATCCTTTAATGAGCTTGTTCATAGTTGATTTTCATTCCATATGTACCGTACACTACCACATATGTCCGTATAATACCCCGTACCATTTACTCCGTCTACCATATAGGCGAAAACCCATGTGGCAATGGCGCCGGGGAGAAAGGGATCGACACTTCAGATAGCTAGGATAGCTGCCGAAGCAAGATTAATCCAGGGAAAGCTAGATTTAAATAAGAAAAATACTCATGAACCACATGTGGCCTAGTGTATCCAGGATGTTAGACCTACAGAAAACCTTCTTGACCAAAAAGTCATATTCACCAGCCTAGGTCCATCATTTCAAAAACAAAATTCCCGACATGACAAACCAACAATGAGATGAAAGATTTTGGAAGGGGGAGTCTTACGTATAAAGGTGACACTTCGCCACAGGTGGCCATGTATCCAATGAAATAAAAGCAATGTTTTTGAACACTGAGAAAGGGTAATTTAACTCAGTCGATGTCTGATGGTTACAGAGCGTCTCCGAATCTATCAGAATTTTTTGAAGTACTAAATGTATAGAAGATGATAGAGGTGTGCGTTCAACTATCAATCATCGTGAACATTGTGCAATTTATACAGTGAGTGGAGGACAAGGGGTGTAGACATCATATACATCATGGTTGATATAAATATAGAGCAGACCAAGTGAGTATATGCATACCGACGGCTACCTTGTGCAGTCCAGCTCGTAAGCGATGAGGCTGACAGCCATGTCTGTCGATGGACGTTCGTGAGGCAGAGTAATCCAGCATCGTTCCATGAGTTGCCAGTGTCTGTCGAGGCACGTAGGGTAGAACGCCTGGGAAGGTTGAACGGCGTTGTATTTCTGGTGGATGATGGCCATATCTCCCAGGTAGTAGTAAGGAAATTTTCCTGTAAGGGTCTAATCACGCTCGTGACGGTAATATCTACGCGTCAACATCAGTTAGCACTTGCCTGCAATATTACGCAGCCAAAAGAGTATATATCGCTTTGCTTTGTTGGCCATACGGGGGATCCATCCTGTGTCTCTCTGAATAACTCGGGCGCCATCCATGGCAAGTTCCCTTGTAGGGTTGAGGTCCAGGATGCGGAGGCAGACAGAGCGATAGAAAGTCCAAAGTCTGCAAGGCAAGCTGCGCCGCGCCTATCGATCAGTATGTTGGGCTGTGCTTTGCTGTCAGAGAATCTGTTAGTCTAACAATGAGTTAGACTTACGCTTGTGAGGTCGCCGTGAACAATATTATTGACATGTACTGGAAATGGAGGGTTAGAACGCCGAACAAGATATATTGACTGTTGGACATACGGTATTGGAGGCCAGCTGTCACGTCTCTGAGCTGAGTGCTGTCAGTAATCGGTCGAGGCCGAGACAAAGATTACTTACAATACAAAATCTTGCACGTGTGGATAGTGTTTCCCCATGCTGTTCCAAATAATGCGCGAGGTTTCCGTTCTCTGCCCAGGGAGTAACTATCGCTACAAGTGGGCCAAAGCCTAACGAATAACCATAGACCGGGAGGATGTTGTAGTGCCTCAGTCCTGCACTAGTTCCTATTTCGCGCCGTATCCTCTGTAGATTGGAGTGTGGCGTCATAAAATTTATATCGTGTTTCATAGGACTTACTCTGATATTTTTTACATTTTTATCGTGCGCCGTATCAGGATTATAGAACTGTATCGTTTTCACTGCAACCTATAGGGACATGGTCAATTGGAAAAAGAAAGAAACGTGGTGATACGCGAACGTCGACGGATCCCTTGTCTGTACGGTAGACGCATCTCCATATCTCCCCAAAGCCGCCGCGGGCGACAGGATATTCTTCAGACTTTTCGATGTTTGGAGTGAGGTCCTTCAGTCCCGCCTGTGGGGGAAGCTAACGTTTAGCGGTGACAGGTTGAGTATAGCGACTGACGTTCCACTCCGGTAATCCTACTTCCATCTCATCCTCTGCGTGAACTGTATCCATCGCAGTGCCGTCGGCGAAACAGACTGTGGCATCTGCATCGATCTGCATCGTGAATGCTCCCATTGATACGTGCTCGGGGGTGGCGTAAGGCTTGAAGCACGCGCTGTATAGGGTTGCGGTTGCTGTGGTCGAAACACCTTTCACACCGCTGCTAGAGTCAGAGACAAGAAATGAGGAGTTAGTCGGTGGGAAGAGTTAAGTGACAGTTTTGCGCAGTTGGTAATTACTGGTAGTGACCTAAGGGTGAGACAGCGTTGTAACAATCGAGGTATAGTTAAAAATGACTCTGTGTATAGTTTGCTGAACGCAGTGATTGCAGAATCTGTAGATTAACTGATATTCGTGTTCCGGCTGAATGATGTAAGGAAAGCGTGGACAAAATCATTGTCTAAACGTCACCGAGTCAACATTCGACTCTTAACCCACACAGAGCGGTCGCATACTTGGACGATCAGCGGAGGGCGTCGCGGATGGTGATGTCGACCTCGGGGCCATAGAATGTACCATCGCCAGGTTGACTTGCCATTTGCCTATGCTTTGGTAAGTTGCTCCTCCACGGTGTTCCAAGTCTCGATGGTGCCGAGATAATTGTAGGGGCGAGTGTATAGCTCAAGGTGGAACTCGAAACCAAAAAGGCCATAGATGTGTTGCATGAAATCAAATAGTGCACCGGTCTCACCTTGCATCTGCGAGAGCAGGCAGAACACGATTGAGACCAGTGAGAGCGCCAGAAGACTTGTTTCCATATGTATCCTGGGACAACTAATAACTATAAAAATAATGCATATACGTCATACAGTGCGTAGATGAGCATGAACACAGTAACATGCAAAGGAAACACAAAAGTCCTTCAAACATTGACGTTCGACGCAAATTGTGGTGGGGACGGTCGAACATCGAACGTCATTTAGCGAACATGACTGCCAGCGGCTTGCGAGGTCCTTCCATAACAGTTGGAGGCTGGTTGGTTTTAGGTTCGCCACAAGCCATCGAAGATAGTCAACCACGGAGAAAATTTCTGGAAACCAAACGAAGCATTGGACCTTGGAGGAACGGATGATTAGCTGAAAAGTGGAAGTCCAGAGAGATATCACTGGCCAAAGTCAAACAAGGTGTTCGACACAGACACAGTGAAGTTAACCAATGCCTGAGTCAAACGAAGGCTTTGACGCAGAGATAGGAAAATGATCCAAGGCCAGAGTCAAGCGGGGCGTTCGGCAGAGAGAGAAGATATGCAGGTCCAGAGTCAAACGAAGCGTCCGAGAGAGAGAGAGAGAGAGAGAGAAGATATCAAAGGTCAGGGTGAAACGAGGCGTTCGACAGAGAGAAGATATCCAGGGCCAGAGTCAAACGAAGCGTCCGACAGAGAGAGAGAGAGAGAGAGAGAGAGAAGATATCCAAGGCCTGGGTCAAACGAAGGGTTCGACAGAGAGAGAGAGAGAGAGAGAGAAAGAAGATACCCAAGGCGCAAGTCAAACGTAGCGTTCAACGCAGACAAGGTGAGGGAAATAATCCAAGCACAGAGTCAAAGTTTCGAAGCGTTCGACCGTCGACGTTGTAGAAATGGATGACTAGCTGGAAATTACTAGCTAGAGGTCCAGAGTTGAAGTTGTTGGTGGGTTCCCAAAAACTCACAAAGGCTACCTTACATAATCATCCAAATCAGACTGACCTGACTGACCTCAGTGGGTCAGTACCGAAAAAGGTAAAGGTCAGGCAAGTCAGTCCGGAATCATGTATACATTTTTGGAAACGCATGAATGTTACTTCGATAAGAAAAAAAAAGTTGCTAAAAGATACCTTGAGTGTTGTATGATACGTGGCACAGGTTTTCTCAAGGTAAGTTGGCGTACTTTTCATGCGATTGTCTGATCAAAACGACGTCCCGGGACGATAAATTACGGCATTCTGCCTAAACGGTGCTATCGCATATCGATACCAAATTTATGCTCAACACTGCGATCAACTATCGGAATCCTGCACCATCTCATTCGCCGCATGTTCTATTGCAACAGTCTACCGTGGTGCTCGCTTGGATTTTGGTTATTGCCATTCTGGTTTCTTCCACCAGTCTCTTTTTCAAAATTTCACCCTCGCGATTTTCTCGCAAAATTCTAGTATTTATATAATTTGTTTAAAGGTAGTGTAAGATATGAACGGATAATGGATGACTTTCCTGACCTTTAACTGACCTCTGACTGACTTGCCTGACCTTTGATTGACTTTCCTGACCTTTGACCTGCACCATCTCATTCGCCGCATGTTCTATTGCAACAGTCTACTGTGGTGCTCGCTTGAATTTTAGCTATGGCCATTGATTTTCTCGCAAAATTCTAGTATTTATGATTTATTTAAAGGTACAGATATGAACAGATGATGGATGACTTTCCTGACCTTTGACTGACCTGCCTGACGTTCGGCTTGAATCACCTTCTGGTGAATAACTTCACCATAATTAATTGACTTACCAGTGACTCGACTTCTCCCAATTAAACAAAAATTCATGTTTTATAGCCATGAAAACTGTATGGACTTCAATGACTTCAATGACATAGTCACCGAATTCCATGACATGACTTCTTTTCTTTCTAGTTTTCAGCTGAGCTATCGAGACCTCGGGGAGTTATAGATGATTTCCAAATTTGTGTTCGATGGCCTATGATTTTGCTCTTGTACAAATTTGAAAACCCTCGAATATTCATTTGATAAGAAAAACAAAAAGCCAACATATACCTTGAGTTCTTTAGGATAAATGGCACAGGTTTACTTGAGGTTAGTGGTCATAGTTCAGATGCGATCAGCTGATCAAAACATCGTCCTGGGACGATAATTTACAACAACTTTACATTTTTGGAATTGTCCCAGGCCCATACTACTGCTTACAACATTGCAGTTATGCACATTACTTTGACACTCCGCCTCAAAATCAACATTACGAGGTCCCATCATGTTTGCCTTACAATATTGATGTCAAATACAAGTACTGTAGGCTGGCTGGGGCAGACTTTGTGATCGAGAGTATGCTGCGTACTCATCTACTTTGATGATATCCACTTATGCAGTTCCAGGAGACCGATGACATTGCCAGCCAGCTTGGCTGATGTACAGGGAGGTACAGTTCCATTACTATCATTCATTTGTCCATCAAAATAACTTCCAAATAGCGATCTTTCTCGTATTGGTTGTTCTTAAATTGTTCATCCCCTGACATAAGGTTTAATGGGCATTCAGACCATGAAATAATGTAACTATGGTACTTGACTTTGGAAGGTGGCTTGTCCGAGATACAGTACAAGTTGCATGGAACTCACCAAGAGAAGAGTTTGGGCAGATGATGATTTGGCTGGAAACAGATTATTTTATCCTGTACTCAACAATTGTTAGGGCAAGGTAATCGGCTAGTAGCTAGCCTTCTCATTTATTTGAACAAACACGTAGACTATTTACCAGGCCATAAATATCCTACATCCTTTATTCTTTGTCTACCTCTCCTCGCCACACATACTACTCTGACGCGCATTAGAATCGCTCATTAATACAGGCATTTGCCAGAGCTACCCTAACCTAAGCACTCTCATGGCTGAACTTGACCGGGACTCAGATGTAGAGCTCATGAGCGACAATGACGCGTAAGTAGTGCTCTTCATACCTTGCGCGCTGTCTCAAAAGTAATTTGTTTTAAGAGAAAATGATGACTATGTTCCAGTCAACCAACATGATATTGATCCCGACCAACAACCCAATAACATTCCTTTTGATGTCACCGAACTCCCAGAGCAACTCGCAACTACCGATGGACACCTCCAGGATGAGGTGCAGGTAGCACTCTATCAGCAGCAGAGCGATTCTTCCCGTGATTATATTGCAAAGTTTAATACCGCCCCCGTCCAGACCATCACCCTGTCCAAACTTCGCAGCTTGTACAACAAGAAAGATGTCAAGGGAGCCATGGCCTTACTCCGCCACCGTAGGAAGCTCATAGTCGACGATGAGCACCTAGTGCAACAAGATAGTCCAAATGTGATTCCAAGGATAGGCCCACATTTCATCGATCACACCTTATACATTGGTTCTCGCAGGGGACTAGATGCAGCATTGCCCAAGATAATCGCCGACCACAATTGGCAGATAATACTCAACCTTACAAATACCCATCGCTTGTGGCCCGACAGCAATATCGCATGCCTTCCTTTCAATCCCCTTGGACGTATGATGTATGTAGGCACACGGCTGCAAGAACAGCTTTGGCTTGCGATAGTGCCAAATACATTCTTTCAACATGATCACCCGGAAAATGGAAGGGAACAGTTTCCAGCTCTTGACGCGCCTACATCTACTCTCTCACAGCAACATGCCTTGATGGTAATCATGTTCATTGCGTTTGCATTGGAGGATATGCGGCTCCAAGACATCCACTGCATCGAGCATTATCCTGTACCTCTCACTCGCGCTAATGTCAAGGCATCCACAGAGATCCTGTAAGTCAAAGCCAGCATATCATTCAGAAAACAAGACACTGACATTCAAACAGAGGGCGAGATGGGGACAACAACAGGCACATAGTCCTCCGTCTGGTAGATGCAAAGAATCTACACACGGCATTTCGTACAAAGTGGAGAAACTGGGTAGACAGAGCACCTGTCGCATGGAAACAGGATGGCTTCCTCCAAAATAATTCCCCTGTAGGCGTGACCATTCGATATGGTCAGAACCAACCGCTCCGTGTCAATGGTGCTTTTGACATTGAGGGTGCAAATTGGGATAATGATAGGGACTACAATCATATAAGGCAGTTTACATTCTCATTAGCGACTCACATTAGGTGCGTAATTAGCCATGTCACAAGCAGTATCTCAATAGCGATGGATCATTGCAGCTATCTAGATGTGGCAGAATGGCATGACGTGCCAGAGGAAAACATCCTCAATGCACATGAAGTCCTCTATGACAAACCCGATACTCATGAAGCCCGAGAGCAGGTCGACCTCCGCAACCTTCCGCTACTTGACGATGACGGCTGTGAAATCAATGTTTACTCCGAAGAGGGATTGAGAGTTCCGCGGCGCATTCCTACTCTGTTCCGCAACTGCGGTGGACTATTAAACCTTCGCTCTGTGCATGATCTGTTTGCCTCCGAGGATAACAACGAAGAAAGCAACCGGAATAGCATGCCATTCTACATCTATCCTGTGGCCTTTACTAAGGATCTTGGTAACGTACAATCTCATGGCCTCATGACCACCTTCAATCGACGTTTCATCCTCATCGATAATGCTATTCGCCCTCATCTGCCAGATGATGATGCTGATGAAAATAATTCCCTTGCTGGCGATGGTCCTGATCTTGATGGCGAAAATAATCCCCCGCGTCTTGGCTCCTCCGTATTACATGGTATCAACTGCCAGGTGTATAATGAACTGTCCCACAGAGTCCGAGATGAGGCCAAGTTTCATCCTGTTCAACTTGGTATGATATCTACCGCAATGGCTGGCACCACCGCCAAAAGGATCACTGGTCAGCGTCGCTGGCAACATCGGCTGGACCAGTGCAATATTGGACTTCCTCACGAGCGCTTCGTCGACAAGGTCTCTGGCAATGACCAGCCACAGGCGCTGCGATTTGAAAATACATATACTCTTGACGTACATCGGCTGTCAAATGACAGACAAAATGGAAGGTAGGAGTCACATATCTCAGTACAGTCAGCACCTGACAAGCGCATAGAGCGATATACGAGTGCATCATAACCCCACTTCTGAAAGCCTGGAGTCATCCGACAGTATTGCAACCAATCAAAGATGCCATGGTGGTTTTCAAACCAGATGTGAGCTTCCCTTTGTCTTGTCCTAGTGTCTCGCTCACGCCTGTTTACTATAGCTAATTCCTTCTTTGTTTGCATGGGCCACGTATCCTCTGACAACGCTGATCGATGCACTGTGGGACGCTCACCGACACTCCATCAAGGTAAACGCAGTGTTAGAACCTTGCGTCATCGAAGTCATGTCTATGCTGGAACGCGCCCTTAATTACGCTCACACCGGAAATGCACAGGTTTTGTGCAGGCGGTTGATGGACCGTGCATGGATTTCCTTAGGTCTGATCCATGATGGTCTACCATGCATATCAGATACTTTCATTTCCAACGCGTCGCTCATTACTGCCAGTAGTAAGGTGGTTATTAGACATGATGGATGGCCAGTCGATCAGCAGACACGCCGCCCACTGACGTCATCCCGTCGGTCACAACAATTAACATATGGCAAGGACCACTATGAGGTGAGCTACGCATGAGAATTATTGAAATTCTTTACAGTCAAATGATGCTGATGCGCTTCACCACAAGGCTTATGAAGCTCGCTTCACAATCCGTCATGCCGTTAAGAATTTTCCGGACAGCGCATACTCTGATATACCTGACCTTTCAATGCGGATTGCATGCTATGCTGCAGAGATAGCAATAAGGGTGTACCTCGAAGACATAAAACGCCTGGTACAAGAGAGGGTGCTCAAGGAGTTGAGGCCACTTCTGGATGGTGGCGACCGTCCTGCACAACGTTTGGCAAAGGAGCGCCACATGGCTCTTGGTCGTTGGCTTGATGAGGATCGTCCTCTGTCATACTCCACCAATGTATTGCCTTATCTTCTCAGGGCAGTCGTCAATACCAACGGAGGAAATGCAAAGTTGGAGCTTTTAGAGTCACATCTTGGTCGAAAACCATTGTCATACCTGGTCGATCTCATCATCACTCAGTGCAGAACACCCAATTCTCGCCGCCGCCCCCCTTTTATCACTGGTGGAAACTTCCTTGCGGTCATGCGAGTAGCCATAGATGAAATGGTAGATTGTGCTGCACAAGCCTGCATTTCGGGTGATGAAACCAACGCTTGGGTCTCCCAGGCCATAACCCATGCTTGCAATATGCTCAAAGTCAATCACGTCCCATGGTGTATTCCGCCTGCAGGACGCAATGGAGCGCCCTCCTCTGTGGTGGTCCATGATGTGTGGCTCAACCTTGGAGCAGCTGAAAGACCTCCAACCCAGCCATCGTCATCTTTTCTCACTAGGCAAGAGTCGCTTCACATGGCCGCCTTGCAATCCTCAGAAGCAATAGAGCTCAGCGACCCTAGAGGCGACTGGAACGCGCTTGGCGTCCGTCTCAACAAATTTGCTTCTGTCCTTCACAAGACCATCCTTCCAAATGAGTGGAATAAGAGCGCCGCTTCATTGGCCACCTGCTCCCAATATGTTACCGACACCTACAATTACGTCCAAAACATATTTAATCCTGCCATTCCTCTGCATCAACTGGCTATCATCATCTCAATCGCCTTTGCTGGCTTAACTCCCAATATTTTCGCCCCTACGATAACCAAAGGACAAGCTCCAAAGCAGCCAGACCAACTTTCTGCCTACATCAGAGGGCTGGAGTGGGTTCCTCGCCCAGGGAAGAGGGGCGCCACCTCTCAAGAGCCATTTATAACTATGATGTCGACTTTCGTCATTGCCATGAGCGATCCAGCATCGCCCATCTCTCAGAGAGTTGAAGGTGGCTCTGATATCAAGGAGTGGCTCACCAAGCACTGTGAGCAGTGCACAATTGTTCTCGAGACATTTTGACCGATGCAATACATAGCCGCCAAGGGAATAACTATCTTGGCCCTATGTCGATTGGGGGTAGCAGAGCCAGTAGCAGTTTGCGCTCTCTATTCTGCCAAATGGGGGCGGGACATACGAGCCCTACCTCCATCTGAGATTCTTGCAAAGCATGCTGAGGTGGTGCGTCTCATAAAAACCGGAGGTCAATACGGAGGCTTTGATGCAATCATGTATCTCATGGGTAATCGGACGGCTGAGATTCTTATGAAAAATCATTTTGTGAAGGCGCGTCCCCTCCCAGCCAAACTACCCTCTCACACTGTCGCAAAGACATCATCGAGGAATGCATCATCATCCAAGAGGACGCTTAAGGATTTGGATTGGGATGACGATTCAAGAATCAGCAGCAGTGTAGACGAGGGTGGTAGCAAGAAGAGGGTCAGGCAATCTAACTAGTCGACTTCATTCATCATGATATACTTGTTTGTTTCGGTCTTACCTTAGTATGGATCAAAAGATAATCAATTTGGAATGTTCTTACCTGCACACATATGACTTGCCACCAAGCAGACAGACGAAAAATTGTTGTCCACCAGAGATTCAGTTTGGCCCCAGCCTACTCGCACTCACACTCGCACTATGTAAGACTGATATCAATCAATTATCAAGCACATTGAATTTGCACTATATGCTGCTCATGAAAAACAGATATTTGTATATTTAAGCCACTCAGTGTCCAGACTGACTATTGTTATGAGACAGAACTAGAAATATAAATCTTAGTCTATTGTACCCCTATACTGATAAATGTATGTACAGTACAGTGAGCCTATCAGTCAAGTCAGTCGAATATTGTCAGTCGGATGTCAGTCAAGTCAGTCGGATATTGTCGGTCGGATGTCAGTCAAGTCAGTCGGATGTCAGTCAAGTCAGTCGGATATGATATTGTCAGTCGGATGTCAGTCAAGTCAGTCGGATATTGTCGGTCGGATGTCAGTCAAGTCAGTCAGATGTCAGTCAAGTCAGTCGGATGTCAGTCAAGTCAGTCGGATATGATATTGTCAGTCGGATGTCAGTCAAGTCAGTCGGATATTGTCGGTCGGATGTCAGTCAAGTCAGTCAGATGTCAGTCAAGTCAGTCGGATGTCAGTCAAGTCAGTCGGATATGATATTGTCAGTCGGATGTCAGTCAAGTCAGTCGGATATTGTCGGTCGGATGTCAGTCAAGTCAGTCAGATGTCAGTCAAGTCAGTCGGATGTCAGTCAAGTCAGTCGGATATGATATTGTCAGTCGGATGTCAGTCAAGTCAGCCAGCACATCAGGAAACTGGCCTGGAGATGATTTTGATAGATATTTTTTGGCAAAATTGACTGTACTTTCATCTTCTCGCGAGCACAAGCAAATGAGGAAAAATACAATGACATATTGGACTGCTGGGTGTGTTGTTTGAACAGTTCGAAACTCCTCATCATGGAGTTTCAACAATGCGAGCACGGGATGCTACTTCTCTCCAGTAAGTACACTGAAGCACCATCAGTCTACAGAGTGGGGTGGGGCTGGTGCCAATAGCTAGTATTGTCACGTATTTCCTACGGAAATTTAATTTAACACATGATGAGCTTCTCTTGTACGGGCCTCGTAGTCTATCATACTGCAGGTGTTTGCTGGTGTCCACTGGTGGTACTCCATACGAACGACTTGTTGCCTTATTACATTTCCTGCCTGTCAGAATCCACTTATAATAGTAAATTGTAGGTGTGGGAAGGGATATGTTCCCACATGCCATTGTGGGTAATTAGTCGCGCTTTATCTTGCTGACACACCAACAGCTTGACTCGGGACCTCTAGCTTGTAATTTCCAGCTAGCCATCCATTTCTACGATGTCGAACGTTTCGTTTGATTTCAGCCTTGGATCTGTTATCTCCCTCTCTTCGTTGAACGCGTTGTTTGACTCTGGCCTTTGATTCTGGCCTTGGATCACTTTCCTATCTCTGCGTCGAAGCTTTCGTTTGACTCAGGCATTGGTTAACTTCGCTGTCTCTGTGTTGAACATCTCGTTTGACTTTGGCCTGTGATATCTCTCTGGACTTCCACTTTTCAGCCAATCATCCGTTCCTCCAATGTCCAATGCTTCGTTTGGTTTCCAGAAATTTTCTCCGTGGTTGACTGTCTTCGATGGCTTGTGGCGAACCGAAAAATATCCAGCCTCCAACTGTTATGGAAGGATCTCGCAAGCCGCTGGCAGTCATGTTCGCTAAATGACTTTTGACGTTTGCAGGACTTTTGTATCTCCTTTGCATGTTATTGTGTTCACGCTTATCCACACACTGTATGACGTATGTGCATTATTTTTATAGTTATTAGTTGTCCCAGGATACATATGGAAACAAGTCTTCTTGCGCTCTTACTGGTCTCGATCGTGTTCTGCCTGCCCTCGCAGATGGAAGATGAGATCGGCGCACTATTTGATTTCATGCAACACATCTATGGCCTTTTTGGGTTCGAGTTCCACCTTGAGCTATACACTCGTGCCTACAATTATCTCGGCACCATCGAGACTTGAAACACCATGGAAGAGCAACTCACCAAAGCGTAGGCAAATGGCAAGTCAACCTGGCGATGGTGCATTCTATGGCCCCGAGGTCAACATCACCATCTGCGACGCTCTCCGCCGATCGTTCTAGTGTGTCACCGTACAGCTTGATTTTCAACTCCCGAGCAATTTGACTTGAAGTACTGCTCCGCAGCCGAAATGACAAACCTTGTCCCCATTATGTCCTGTCATGAAACATCGTGTGATTTTGGAATTTCACCTGTAATGCGTTTTCTTGACTCAGTTACATATACTTGAAAACTTGTGTCTCAGTATTACTATAGCTGACTGTATGGAAGTGACGCAGAGCTGGTTGCATTGCTAATTTGCCCTGGGTCATACATCACGGAGGCCGAGCTGTTACTGGGTTCATATGTCACGGGGGTAGAAAATGGTACGAAAAATCATTACTAAGGCTTGTCGGCTGATACTGCAGGGAGTTTTTTTCGCCCCATTGTTCACCGTCATTCTAAGCCCAGACGGTGGCCTGTCACGATGGTGAGTTGCCTGGTTGCTAACCTGCCAAATGTGGCAACCTGTCGTGCTCGATCCTCAGTTGTAGTTGCCTCCATACAGTCAGCTACAGTACATAACAGAGTGAATTATAGCGTGAACCTGAGATCACCATGTACATATGATACTAAAGTCAGTCAGTCAGTCTGGTCCGAGTGGATAATTACGTAAGGTTGAGATCGCCACATACTTGTGTTGGTTGTCCCACTCTCCACAACCACTAACTTGTACCCAGCACCATTCAAGTCGCACACCCACTACTCTACCTCGCTTCTTGTCAAACGTTACTGTTTGACATCTCTTTCTTCCCACTTATCGAACGTTACCATTTGACATCCACTCGCTATTGACTATTCAACACGCACAATGGTTGGACATGCTTCACCTTCCGAGACCTTTGCTTCGTAATTCGATGCAGACGTCCTTTCAAACCCAAAGCACAAAATCGCCTCCCTTGCCCTTACATACACCTTCTACGATGTCAACTGCGTAAGTCCTCAATTTCACCAATCATGTCAAACACCCTGATGTTCAGTCTAGATCATCCGCGAGCAACCATAATTTTGTCTATTTGATGGAGACCGACTCTCTCCTCTTCTCTGCCACGCAGACAGTGTGTCCGTCCGCCACAGAGGTCAAACCGGATTTCAAGCATGAAGATCCTGACCCCCAGGAATTATTCGAATTAAGATTCGAACTGTCTCAGTATCTACAGGTCGCGGCCACCCCGGATGACATGGAGCTCAAATACACGGGACCTCTACTCCAGCG
The DNA here is from genome assembly GCA_016767475.1 of Suillus weaverae. Taxonomy (NCBI): domain Eukaryota; kingdom Fungi; phylum Basidiomycota; class Agaricomycetes; order Boletales; family Suillaceae; genus Suillus; species Suillus weaverae. Next base: position 67,428 of record MU179391.1, on the reverse strand, counting down.
CCTTGCCACCATTCAGATAGTCACTTGTGGAATAACTCATGCTCTTTCCACTGAGCAAAGGACTAGCTGGCAATGGCTGGAGAACACTCTCCATCATGCTGCCTCTGTTTTCAGTACAGATTGCCTACTCCCCTTGCACTTCCACATGTTACCCCTTCCATCCTCTTATGGTTACACTCACAACCACAAGACTCACCAGCACGCTTTGCGATGTGTCAAGAGATCAAGACTGGCATTTCACAGTCTTTTAGGTCTGGTGAACTTGTTTTACGGACGTGTTCTAGGGAAATACAAAGCTGTTCACCCCTTTCATCTTCAACGACCAGCTTCCCCGTCTCGCATGCTCCTCGAATCTGGGCTCAGTGAAGCCCACGCTTCTGATATCATCAATGTGCTGCAGCCTGAGATACTGGGGCGATGTGTTGGTGTAGTCCTAGACCCCCGTACATCTGAATGGGGCTCCCTATTCCCGTATCTCAACCACATACGAGTCCCTGTCTGGCTCAAGGTTGGAAGACAAGGCGGCCCATATGATCCCAAGACTTTCAAATCTGAACAGTTTAAAGCGGCCGCACCTCGCGAAGACGAAAAGCTCAGAATCGGGACTATCATCAACAAGGCCATCTCGGAGGAAGTCATTTCCGGTCCGTCTGACACCAATCCAGATAGTCTTCACCGATGGAACGCACTCGTTGACGCCCGCAAACTAAAGCGGAGGGAATTCTTTGATAGTGCCTCCAAGAGCATTAGGGAACGCGTCCTAAAACGGCTCGAGGATGCTGTAAACTTTCTCCTTCCAACGAGACGGGATGGCACTAGGTTCTTTGTGTGGTATCGATCGAGGAAGGGGAGGTTCCGTGGAGAGATTGACTATGAAGACGCAAAGAAAGAGTTTGACGGTAGATCACGGGGGCACTTTGTGTATGACGAAGTATCCCATCAATGGGACATATGTTCCCTCTTCGCAGGAGATCAAGACGTCGTGCATGATGATACGACGACGCTCGATGACCCCGTAGTAGACTTCAATGAAGTCGAGAATCAGGAGACGGTCACTTCCCTTCCGGCTCCAGCTATCAACAGACCTCCCATCCTTCCATCCGATCACAATGACATCGGAAGAAACATCCTCTACGGCGGAGACATTCGCGAGGACATTCTGTTCTTTGCTTCACTCGAAAATGTTCTTTTCGGCCGTTACGGACTTGTTTGTCACGCACAGTCCGAAATTCAGTCACAAGACGACTTTACGACTATCGAAGAACCTCAAATGATTGACACCTACGCTGTTAGAAAATATCTCATGGAAATGAACCTCCCCCTTCTGCAACAAAGAAATGAATTCTCTGTTCGATATTTTGTTTCCTGTCTTGTCCAGGACATCAACCCCCCTTCCATCATGTGGGACCTACACCCAGACAACATCCAGGAACTCATCGCATCGCACGTGCATTTCAAAGTCGAATCCGTCAAAGATGCAACTTGCACCGGGTACATGATGATTCCATGTGTAGAAAAATATTGTCGTCCATGGAGTCTCGTCATAGATAGTCCTGTCTGTGTAGTCCAGTGCATCAGAGAACGATGGGGGCCGTCTCTAGAAGATGTCATTCTCTGCCTATTCGACCGCGGAATGAAATTCAAAGTCCTTCGCCACGTCTGGTATCCTCCCGTCCCTCGTCCCAGAACTGTCTTCCAGTCAAACTTGCGCCCTCCTGGGTGGGAACCTGACAAGTACGAGTATATGGACTACGAGCTTCGTCGCAACAGATTGCTTAGGCTCTCACATGTCAGAGTTGTTGCTGCACAAGGTGGTATAATCTGGCGTCTATGTAAACAGGAGCTCACTAGTGATATACCGAGCGGCCCTTCCAGAGACGTGCAGTTTTTCGCTGATACGTCTCAGCATGCATCCCAGCAGTATCTTTTTGATACTTTGACCCAAGATGAGATTGAGACACTATGTGGCTTATATTATGTCGGTACAGGTACGTGATTGCCTCGCAACTCTAACTTGATTGTCCTTAGCTGTTCATTCACAGGCAGAGGTGACCAAACCACTACATTGTCATGGTGGCCCACCCCCACACTGTGGTCTACATCTGGTCTAGACGTAGGTTACTGGACCCACTCCGCCGAAAAAATGTTCCAATCCAGACTCACTGCCATACGCGAAGGACGGGCGAAGTTGCTGACGACTCGAAAATGGAAGGGCGAATTGAGTTTTTACAAGAACCAGACAAGGAAATTCATCGCTGCTGTGGAAAAGCAATGCGTAAAGCTGCTCTAGAATTATTCCATGTGTATAACAACCTTGTAACTGTTTTGTATTACAACTAGACTGTCTCACTACGAACACTGCATGATATTGTCTCTGTCATCATTTATGGCTTGTCACGACTGACTGACCGACTGATTTTGTTTTTGATTCAATTTTATTGTCCTTTAGGGTCGTAGACCCTATGTTGGACACAGGCCTGTTCGCGGGGGGCTTAACGTATGTATTCCAACGTATGCTGAGTAGATGAACACGTACTCCGTCAGTGTGTCGTCAGGCAAAGGCCAATGCTGATTTTGTACAGGGGGAGTGATGTGGCGATGTGTGTGATGAGTTCTTCGCCTCTGCTTCTTCCATTGACTGGTCGTCCTGAAACAGTTGTTCCCTCTGATGTGCAGAGTGTTGGTGTGTTGTTGGTACATCATTACATGTTATATGCATTGGTGTTGTCAACATTTCTGGGGAGTCTCCAGGCTCTTTTCCTCATGTTCCTAGTTGGTGCATTCTGTTCATTGATTCAGATCCTTAAACTATGAGTTTCGACAAGTCACACGACTACAAAAATCCAACACAATCGCCCATCTGACATCTCTGACGAACACCCTCCGAAGCGCCGTGCACTGTTTGCAACAGCTGCTAATTACCCTTGACTCAGTCTCGCTGATGATCTTCCACCTCGATCTCTTCTATAATAACAGAGTCTCATTGGCATGATCTTTGTCATACTCTACTCTATAATGAGCACATATTGTAGTATCACAAATTTGTTGAACAGATATATTTGATTGACCAAAAAGAACTAGAAAGAAGACAAGGTCTTCGTGCATAGTACACATGAGAAAAAAGTCAAGAAACAGAGATAGCAAGACAAACCTTCCAATGAATACCAGCCAGGAGGTCCTGAATTTTTATCATGCTCCCACATCGTTGACATTGGAGGAATGGATGACTAGCTGAAAAGTGGAAGTCCAGAGAGTTATCGCAGGCCGAAGTCAAACGAGATGTTCGACACAGAGACAACGAAGTTATCCAATGCCCGAGTCAAACGAAAGCTTCGACGCAGAGATAGGAAAGTGAGCCAAGGTTCCAAGGCTGAAGTCAAACGAAGCGTTCAACAGAGGGAGGGAGAAGAGATCCAAGGCTGAAGTCAAACGAAGCGTTCGACAGAGGGAGGG
>MU179391.1:20050-53474 GCA_016767475.1 Suillus weaverae | reverse complement strand
CGAAAGGATCGAGAAGGAGAAGATGGAGCTCGAAAGGATCGAAAAGGAGAAGATGGAGTTCGAAAGGATCGAGAAGGAGAAGATGGAGCTCGAAACTCTCCAACGAGAGAAGGCGCTGCGGGACCATCCAGTGTGCGATGTTTCCATGGATGATGGTCATGGCATGGATGTTGATATGCCCCAAATGTCGCAAGTGACTTTGTCTCAATCTCTCGCCATGGAGATCGAACCTGGCGAAATTCCGTCACACTCTAATGCCCCGTGTCTCTACAAAGGCAAAGGCAAGGCTGTCGATCACAGAGGTCGATCTCCTGATTTTACACGAGTATTCCCTCCTCGCCATGGCTTCTCGCACTACAGAGACCCTGACAACCATCATCCAATCTCTCCAAGCCATCGTCCTTCGTCCTACAGAGACTATCTTTCCCTTCAGCGGTACCGTGGCATCTCACCTCCTCGCGGTCGATCACGTTCCCCGATTCGTTCTACCTATCACAATCGTTCACGCTCGCCCATTAGAGCTCGAGTGGACCATGAACAGTCAACGCATAACCAGAGTCATAGCCGTCGAAGAAACCGTCGCTGTAAGTTTCCATCCAATTCTATGCCTATATAACTAATGTCGATTATTGTAGCACCTTCTCCTCATCATGGCCCGTCATCAGGGCACAATCCTCCAGCAGACTGTCGTTGTGAGCTTCCAACATCGTTGGTCTGACTATACAACTAATCGTAACGCGTGTAGCTCTCACTGTCTCTATGGCAGGTCCTTCAACGAAAGTATCGTCCGTTGTGCAGTCAATTCATGGCTCCCTGCCATTCACCACGGACGTGATATCGATTGCAGCTTCTGCTTTGAACAGGATGCCACCCAGCCCTGCAGACACAACAACCGCTCGGTGGATAATGGAGAACACCAACTGCCTGAAGCAGTTCAACTTGTCTAATTCCCTCTCCTCGTCATTGACCAGCCCCCTTCTACAAAATCGCATTCTCCACCTCATCTGCAACCCCCCGTACCACCTTTTAAACATCATCTCTCGCGGAAGGTTAATCGTCTCGAAGAGGACCGAATTGAGGCTGCGTCTGTGGAAAGCACAATATCCAGAAGTACCATTGTGGTTTTTTTCTATACATTGTCTCTCTCGAGGACTTGATTGGCAAGTATTTGTCAACCCCCATCACCTCGTCGGCCCTCTTTATGGTGTCCCAGCCCCGCGCCCCGCGCATCTCAATGCTACAGTTCCCCTCCTTAATCGTATGCACAGCGATGTGCTAAACATTTACGAGGATAGGGTCAAGTCCTTTTTGCGCCTTCCCTTTGCCCGGCGTGTGTTTACAAAAGGCGGTCTGTTGTGGCGGGTCGCAGTGCACTATGGACCCGACGACTTGTTTTTATCCGCTTTGTCTGGCCCATCGACCGATGCTTCCATACACCGCAATGTCGATTGCAATGGTACGGACATCGATGATACAATGACAGAAGATCACATCAATCTTCTGATAGGCCTCACCAGCGACAACCATTCTTTATGGCCTCCTCTCAAGTTCTTTGAGATATACCAGCTATGGGAGGGAGAATGGTCACCGACTTGGGAGACCTGGTTCATGGAACGTATCGCCGCGATTCATAGTCGCAGTAGGCTCGCGTTTATCCACCGCGCTGAGTGGTCAAAAAAACCTCGTCGACACACCGCAATTGCATATACTAAAGAGAGTACGGCTGGAACCGAGGCTCATGCGCGGCGGGTATGCGAACAGGTCGATCAGCTGCATCCTTTCATGGGTTCGTTCACAACTTTAGGTTAGGCTGATTTCGTTCGTTGGATAGCAAACTCTTTAATTACCATTCCATATCCCTTCTTTCATTCTTATCCACACACTGTATAACACATGAATTGTTTGATGGATGGCAAGTTTCCCGTAAGGCCATGGAGAATGATATATGCAGACTGACCTCACTGACTTGCCTGACTTGCAATTGGTTAATTGCAGACTGACGACTCGCTGACTTGCCTGACTTGCTTTGGTTAAATGCATACTGACTTGACAGCCTGGCTTGCCTGAATGAATCGTTAAGGTGTCAACTTGGTGGTGCAGTGATCTCACAATGGCTAATGTACGAAGGTCGTAACCGTGACAAAACAAGTCAATCTAGTGGAAAACACAACAACAAAGTAAATTTATCACAGATGTGAGTCCATGAAACAATCAGTAGCCCTACTCAATTCTATTTTTGCACGAATGAGTAAATATATAATATTGCCGTATCCCACACGGTGTACGAGGGTGAAGTGGCGGGAATGATACTTGTGGTGCAATTGCTCAAGGAGGAACTGAAGGCGAGGGGAGGACGGGAACTCACAATGGCCCTCGGTGTAGACAACACTGTCGAAGGATCAGCTAATATGTTTGAATACGAACGTGTCGCGTCTCACCATTGTATTTTGTCCTAGTGTTCTCGTGCCTCGAGAGTCCGGTGTGCAGCTCCTTGGGCAGGTCTATCATGATGGCCTTCACAGTGAATTCCACACATCCAGCAATCATGTAGCTTGGCTTACCGAAATAATTAGCTCCCGCTCGTAGAGGCACGTTTACAGTTCTGAGTTCGGGTTTCAGTAGGGCACCAATCCAGGATAGACAGTAAGAAAGTCCCATTTAGCGATGATATTGTTGAAGCGTTTGGTATAATGGTACAGAAGCTTTTCGCTCCCCTGGCGCATGAGCTTCTGGTAACGGGATAGTGGCCCACTAGGATATTGACATGGTTTCGAGTAACCAGCGTACGGGTCCGCTACAGTTCTTGCAGAATGCAGAGCTGAAAAATATGGGATCCCAAGCTCGTCTTTGCGCTTGCGCTCCACCGCTCTATCAGCAGCAGTTTTCGAGATGTTGGTGTGTGTGGGTTAAACCTAGATGCCAGTTCGAATAAGCCAGGTTTCAAAATTTGGGAACAGCAGTGCATACCAATCGAACGGAGGCTGCAAAATAGGCTGAAGTGAATGAGTTATCAAAAAGGCGATTTCTGGGCCATACTAAATCACCAATAGCTTCATGAATCGTGACAAAATGCAGCGGAGCGGAGAGGTCAGCATTGTCGTTGCTGTACTTCAAGCGCGAGATAGGTGTTAAGTATGCTCCAGTAGGCACCTTGACGTGCTGTACTCTTGCATGCGGAAAGCAGTGTGTCGAAATCGGGAAATCGGGCAGAGGAACTCCTTGCCTGGCCCCCACAAACAGACCCCGCTTACGTGCTTGAGGCGCGCCATAGTTTGCTGCGTGATGAACATGATATTTGATCTGGTAGCTGCAAAAAAAAATCAGCATCGAACAGCGCAAATGTATCAAATCATACTTCAAGGCAAGGAGGGTGGCGATAATGAATTTTACGACGCCCGAAGCGACAGTTTTTTCCTTCAACGCATGTTCCAGGATTCCGTCAACGTTTTCCAAGAGGAAGTACATCGGCCGGCAGAACTCTACGTATGCAATCATGTTGCAGACAAGCGTAGACCTGCAATACATCGTTAGTGCAGATACACACCAACCGTGCGTCGTGTTCACCATATGTCATCATCTCTCTAGGAACAAGATTGTCACTATGATGCATAGAAAGATTTCTCATTCTTACCTTCGCGTGATTCATCTTTGAGAAGGACTGGCATGGCGGGCCTAGTAAACACGATAAACATCACCGCTGATGACATGAATCATTACGCACCGCCATAGATAAAATCAACTTCACCTGGCTTCTTATCTCCCAGACTTTGGAGGGGGCGGAATTTCTTCTCATCTGAGACATCAATGGCGTGCTGGAGGCATACGTTCGTGCATTGATTATACACCGTAACATTAGGATGATTTTGCCTGAGATAACATCAATACAAGCCCGTTAAGCATGAAACGCATACCGACTTGTAAGTCTTCGCTGCTCTTGGAGAAAACTCAATAGCATATCTTGTCTCCACGAAGCCAGGCATATCCATATCCAATTCAGTTCCAAGGCCACCCGCACCTTCAAGTACATGTTATAATCAGTCACAGAGCAACAAAAAATAAAGTCGGACCAGCAAAAAGTTCCAGCCCTCGAAGCGGGCCGAACCTCTGCAATTGTCGAGCCTGACGTGCTACATTAGCTTTGTGCTCTTCGTGGCATTGAAGGCAGTGCCAGAATTCATTTGCTGACCACGGGTTTAGGTCTTTGAGCGCACGAACGTCGAGGGAATCGGCGCACTCGTTCACGTAGTAGTGATCGTCGTGAGCGACCCATGCGTCGATAGCAGTGTCGTCTGTTTCATGACGAAACATTGTCCGCGGATATCATCATGTCTTGTTTTCTCCTGGCTCTGCGAGTGGAACAAACGCCGCTACGAAATATGAGTTAGAAAGAGAGTAGGGTGCAGGGTGTGCCCTTACGTCGTCAGAAGTGGCTCCTTTTGGTTTATCAATGCCACGGCCAACTTCCCGGACAATGGCATTGTAGCGCCCAAAGAGTTGAGTGATGACTTCAGTGCACCTACCCTGTTTAATTTTGAAGTTCTCGATCTGACCAATTTAATAAACACTATCACGGCCCGTTGAGATATACGCGAAGTCACCCTTATGATAGTTGACATCATTGTGAGAGAAGCCATCTCGAAGGGCTCGTGAATCAGTGAAATCCGATGCGCGTTCCTTGTGACCGCAAGCGAGGCACTGCTTATGATCGTTGCAGAAGCTGAGAAGTATTTGAGTTTCCAAGTCTGAAAGCCTAATGAAACTGGACTCGAGGCTGTTGAACATAAGTCTGCGGGGCCGTGCTCAGTGTCGCATGAAGCACTGCTGCAAGAGGCTACATATCGACTTACCAGTGGTTGCCGAATACCCTAGTTCCAGCGGGAATGCAATAGTTTTCCTGCTGGCGCGTCCATTTCACCTTCGTGAGAGATAACAATCAGAATCCTGTGGCCATAGATATAGGATGGGCAAAAAAGACTCACCGAGTCCACCAAAATCCTCTTCTTCTTCCTCGATCGTGTCTATGGTCATTACCCGGGGAGGAGGCAGTGCGAGTGGTGGGGAAGGTGGTGGGGGAGCAGGAGGAGGTGCAGCAGGAGGAGGTGCAGCAGGAGTCGCCTTCTGCTTGCCCTTCTTGTTATCTACGCAGATTGTGAGACTCGTGTTTGGTGACGCGCTTAGACGTCGGGCTTTCTCATGCTTGCTTTGCAGCGCGCGGAAATGATTAAGAAGTTCTTGCCATTTTATCTCATCACGACCAAGCTTGGAGCGTGAGGCGATGGGATTAAGTGTCCTAAGATTTTGTTATTATTAGTGCATGATGAAATGAGAGTGCGTAGACTCACACTTTTGGGGCAATGTGAAGGAAGCCAGCAGAGTTGACTGCGTTGAGACGGTTACGGAGTGAAACGAAAGCAGTAGATTGTGGGAGCAGCATGAGCAACCCATACAGACACTTGAACAAGTAGGGGTAACACTCAGGCTTGAGGAGTTGAAGGCGTACTTTGTGGAGCGTGACCGCTAGACATTGTCCGATTAGGTTGTTGACCTAGGTTAATCCGAGTGCCGGTGTCCAATTGGACGGTGACAGTCCTAGGGAGGTACGGTTCTCAAAGATCTGGATCTGAACATATCCGCATCCCCAGGTGGCAACTGACTAGGTGGATGCGCAAGCACACCCAACCAATTGAGACTTGTCATGGCGGTTCCCTCCCCAACCAAGCACTTTGGCATCAGCCTTGCATATGTTGCGTGAAGGTGAGTTGGTGAAGAAGATAGAAGGGCTTACATAATGCTAGTTGATGGGGCTTTGTAGGGATCAGCGTTGTATGTGACATAAGCTGAGGCATTTTACTTGTTGCAATTTTATATACGTGCCGTGCCGTCATGGTTTATCCACGTACAATTGTGGACCAGGTTTTTGAGGCCATAGTGTCATATTTATTGATACAATACCGGGGATGGTAGAACGTGAGTCATTCATACTGGCCAAGGATCCCTGACCCCCTACAAAGTATGCATACTCGGGAGGATCACTGCAAGAAGCATACACTTGAACTTCTAGTATGACGGTTTCATTGTTCCCGTCGCTTATCGATGTTGTCGAACAGGATCTTGTGTTTGGGTGCGTTTTGATTTTTCGTTTCTACATGAGGTACACTGACGCATATTCATTTAGTGAGGTGGACCGATAGACACTGCGTGCCAATGTATACCACGATTCTTCTGGTATATTGTGATATCTATACTGATGATTACCTCGGGTTATCAATACAATCGCTGGACCGAGCACATGACCCTCGGTTTTTAAGAATGCACTTGACGTGCACCCTCATAAATTTGTCTCACAATCTACAGACAGCCTTCGCTCCTGCCATCTGGTACTTGATGCGAGATCCCGACGCGTAAATGTCTTATCTTCACAACAGGACACACTATATTCTTGTGGACTACTTACCCGTAGACCACTGTGACGGTGACAGAAACGTTTCTGTCTGCCTGATATGCCCTTGCTGTGAGGTACGTAGCACTCTTTTCTACGCAAACACTATCTCCGTGTCAGTGTGGCGTCCAGACAGTCCTTTCCAGACGCCATGGTCGAAGTTGGTTAAAGATATCTGCAGGAACTTGAATCCTTCCAATTGGATTGACTTTCGCACCTCATATATTCAGTAAATCGGCCGCTGTGTACTGGATACTAGAGATAACACGAAATTATCGAGGCTGCGGCTGCGGTGGTATCTCTCGTGCAATGGTCACCAACGCTTGATGTTGACACGGCATAAAAACGCTTACGCGATAACTTTGTGATAGAGAAGAGCTATTTGTGAAGTACGGCAAAGCCATGCCCCATCTTTGCATGCAGTCGGTAAACATCAATCGAAGTCTTCTTTCGAAAAGTGATAACACTCGGAGTTGTTGGGGAGGCAACAATCGTTTCATTCGCGAAGTGTTCATAGCTGGCCTGATGCCTGTCTTCAGCTGATGAATACCTCGCACGAAGAAGCTCTTTCAGCCCTACCCAAGATAGGTAACGACTACTCATCAGAAGGTACATGGGGTTTTGGCCAAATTGCAGGAGAGACAAGCAACTCTTGCGAATAACGGCGTAGCTCAGGCTACAGTTGACGCTGCATTGTCTCCTATGCAGGACTTTTCTGACAATCTACGTCGTATGATCGAGCACCGCAAAACCTCGCAAAGGGCCAGCAGATATTCGGGGTTGTAATTCGTAAAGGGAATGTTTGAGACTACAAGATGTGTTAAACAATGGTCTTGTGCTATTCGTATGATGAGAATCGATGGTCGATAGGAATGCCATCCGAGATATAATTCTGAACTAATTGCATCGCGAACAAATCGAAACTAGCTTGCTTACTGAAGCTGTGGCCATCATCGGAACTACGTGGACAGTCCTCACCATGGGCAACCGAATCAATGATACCGTCGCTTTTGTTTGCCCCTCTTATGCCTCTTCACTTGCGTTAGTCATCATCTTCACCTTACAAGCTAGAAGAAGCTTTGAGAGATTTGAGATGTGTGTTGACCGTCGCCCCATGTGTTCGCAAGGTGAACATTAGGGAGCATGGCGAAAATGATGCGAGCGACAGCTTCGGCATCCACTGTCCGAGAGGGGTATGTGCCCATATTTTTCAAGGAGGTATGTTGAAATGACACGGCTTTAGGATCGATATCAATGTTCATCACATCTACTCCTACATGCAGGGTATGCAAGTGGGGACATAGACTGAGCGCTGCGAATAATTTGCGGAGGGTAACTTAGCCTAGCAGTGGTAGTAACGTATTCATGTCAACCCAAAGAAAATCCATTACAGGCTCGTAAAAGGCTTTGCATGTGGTTGCAAGCGCTGCAAGAGATCGTTGATAAAATGGTTTCTCGGCATATGCAATGGTTGCCCGATTTGTTTCACATGCGCGCAGATATCCAGAAGAACTTCGGGGATAAGTAGAACCTGATGCATCCTAGTTGTGCGTCGATGAGTCGACGAGTCACAGTCAATAAGTTATCAAGATCTTATCACCACAACGTCACGACGGTGACGCGCGACTGCCTGTGACACCAAGTGTGATGCGTGATTGTGGAACTAAGATCAAGGGAGCTACTAGTATCTCGTTCCATATGGCTGGCAACCCCACAAAGCTACAGGGAGTTCCCAAAGGGTACTCTGTGTATAATCTAACCTATCGGCTTCGAGGGGCAGCAGCCCAAACCTACAGTGATGGTCATGCTGATGAAATATGCCAGCCTCCCAGTCAGCCCAAACCACGGAGAAGGCAAAAACAAGTACTTTTTCTCGACAGTGACTCAGAGCCTGAGACTTCTGCTCCGGCGAACAGCTTAGAACATCCTAGCGAATCACCGCCTACCATTCGTACAGAAGATCAATCCCAGCACACGTTGGACATCCCACCTCTGTCATCCAGTCAAGAATCAGAACATACCATTGCATGTCGGCGTAATGGTCGAGCTAGCCGTCTCCGTTCACGAGAGAAGTTTGTGTGCGACCTCTTAAAGGAAGTAGTCGATATTGGGACGGGTAGAGGTCCGGGTCCGGGTCGGCACAGATTCTGTCGGGGGTCTTCTCAGTGCTGGCGTTCAACGTCGGAAGAATGAATCAGCAGCTGAATATTACTAGCTACAGCTCCAGAGAAAGATCCCAGGCCAAAGTGCGACGAAGCGTTCGACGAAGAGAGATAGAGAGAAGAGATCTCAGGTCATAGTCAAACGAAGCGTTCGACGGAGAGTGAGAGGGAGAGAATGTATCCAAGGCCGGAGTCAAACGAAGCATTCGACGCAGTGATGGAAAAACGATCCAAGGCCAGAGTCAAACGAAGCGTTTGACAGAGAGAGAGAGAGAGAGAGAGAGAAAGAAAAGAAACCCAAGGCCAGAGTCAAACGAAGCGTTTGACAGAGAGAGAGAGAATATTTCCAAGGCTCAAGCCAAACGCAGCGTTCGGCACAGAGATAGCCTATGGAAAATTATCCAAGGACAGAGTCGAACGAAGCGTTCGACAGAGAGAGAGAGAAGAGGTCCAAGGCTGAAGTCAAACATGGTAATTCTCAACCTTACATAATCATCCAAATCAGACTGACCTGACTGACCTCCAAGTGGTGTGTAAGTACCGAAAAAGGTAATGTTCAGGCAAGTCAGTCCGAAACATCGCGTATACAAATTTGGAAACACATAGGTGTTACTTCGATAAGAAAGAAAAAATTGCCAAAAGATATCTGGAGTATTGTATGATATGTTCCACAGATTTTCTCAAGGTAAGTGGGCGTACTTTTCGTGCAATTGTCTGATCAAAACGACGTCCCGGGACGATAAATTACGACATTCCGCCAAAATGGTGCTATCGGATATCAACACCAAATTTACTTATGGTCACATTGAAAGGTTCGAAACGCTTCTTCGAATAACCTCGTGAAGTATCTCAAATTTCCACTTCGATTCTGAAACTTCAGTTCGGGCACGGTTTTTTTAGGATACTTTGTGCAGTTTATGATACCATACCACGTCACTTCACGGAACCGTCACCTTAATTGTAATGTAGACACATCACACTCCCACTCTGTTTGTTTATATTGTACTCGACAGAATTGTCCATAACACCTTTGTGAAAAGGTTTCTCCAAGGAGATTCGTCAGCACTAGCGTGATGGACATATATCAAGCCTTAATTCATGCCACGGTTCCTTTCTCACATATGAGGACCTGCATGAGACGTAATCGATGTCATGGAATTCGATGACCATGTCAGTAAAGTCATGGAAGTCCATAGGATTAAAAATAAATGTGGCAACTACATTGCGTTTTCCTTTAGATGAACTTTTTTTGTATTTCATCATAGTAAAGACAGCCGTTGTGAGATCACCGCACCGCCAAGTTCACACCAAAAAGATTCAAGTAACTCAAGTCAGTCTGTATTCAACCCATGTATGATGCCAGGCAAGTCAGTCAAGTCAGTCAAGTCAGTCAAGTCAGTCAAGTCAGTCAAGTCCTTCAGGTCAGTCAAGTCAGTCTGCATATATCATTCACCATGGCGGTATGTCTCTTTAGTTGCATCCACACTCAGACATTTTTCCTTGTGCAAATTTTCTGCTGTGATACTGCCTTGCACAGACGAAATACTCTTAGCCATCCTCAAGTTATCCATCTGTTTACTTTTTTGGTGCCTTTCTATTAGATACTTAACTTATTTTATATTTTGTCCTGGTTATCGTCGACCTTCGCACATTAACTGCTGTGAGATCGCTACACTGCACACCTTAATCAGTCATTCAGGCAAGTCAGTGAAGTCAGTCTGCATAAAAATCAATCATTCTGGCCTGAACTGGACCCCTGGTGGACTGGACCGCTGCTGAATATGGTCAAGGTCCAGGTTCAAAGGTACTGCTCAAAACACGTCAGGTCTGTGTTCTGGTTTGACAAAAATGTGCCTTGAACCATACAAGTCAGGGAAGTCAGGGAAACCTAGCAAAATTCGGTAGATCAATCAAGTCCGTCAAGTCAGTCTGATATATCATATAAATAAGTCAAGTCATTCATCCATTCATACGTCTATCCATGTACAACAAATTATAAACACTATAGCTGTGTAAATGGTTGTAAGCAAATCGCAAGCTCTGGTCTATTTATAAGCTCTCCCGGGTGAGTTAAACTCTGACGGTCTCGAGACTTATTAGGCCCATTGATATATACTGACACTGCTGTTTTCATGTCCTTCCAGAAATGCTTGACAATTGCGTTACAAATTGCAATTGCGGGTTCGGTGGTAGACCTTTGGAGAGTATTCTTCTTGCTGCTGCCAGCAGCGACATATTTATGAGGGTTTATGACCATCATGCAGAGAGCGATGAGAGGCCTTGTGAATAACCCTTGCAATAGTGTTAAAAGGATTGAAGCGGGAAATATATTTATTACTTACTTGTGTGGGAGGATGCTCGTGGTAGATGAAGGACCATTCGATGAAGTGTGTCGAGGGAGTGTTCATGCAGTTGGTTTGTAAGGTATTTTCCGTTCCTTGCGTCGTGATGACGGGATAATTCCATCTCATGCAAGAATTCGTAGTTGAAACAGTGAGCTCCCTTGGCAAATGCAGCTGTGGGTGTAAAAGCTGCATGGTATTGCCCTGGTGGTTGTATCCTCATAGGGGTAAGCTAACACTGATAAAAAGTATCGGGCGATTGACTCACAACATATCACCCTCCTCGAGAGTGACTACCTCCATATGCCAGTTGGCCTTGATCTTGTTGGGTTTTATGGGGGTGTCCGTCAACTCTAGAGAATGTTCTAAGAATTTGGTCCGTGAAATGTTTGGATTTTGTGGGAAGGCTGGAATCCACATTTTTTTGCCCAGCACCGACTGAACAAAAGTAACACCTCCGTCCGAGTCATGGTGGAAATTCGTCAGGACAGCGGGGTGATGGGCCAAAGCCCACCCATTCACGAGAAAATTATCGGGATGGACTGAATCGACAATGGGGTATTCAGCTGTGGTTTGATTCCACCCATGAACAATGCCATGGTCAAGGAGTCTAAGAAAATGGAGGGTTAAAGGAATGGTTTAGGAGGCCGGACATGTACTCACCGCAAGTGTTCTGGGATACCCATTCCTGTATATGGAAGGTCGAGGATGAACTGTATCTTGTTCGGGTCGTCCAAGTTGCGAATGAACTCTTCAATCGTTCCTTCAACTTGGGGGTATGTGTAATCCCTGGTGCGTTCTTCGACATCTGTGGGACTGTGTAAGATTGACGCGGGTCGATGTACCTAAAAAAAAGACTGACCATGTATAGAGACACGCATGAACTGAGAGAAACCGCGATTTTCGAGGTAATCTACATCAAGCTTTGCTGCCTGAGGTTTGTCAGCTCCCCGAATGACAATGCATTTGCCTTCACGCAGAGTTTGCGCAATGAGATCGCGTAGCTCTTCTGGTCTGGAGGACCAATCGCGATGATGTATATGAACGACGTGTGTCGATGACTTAGGATCAGATTCTGGAAGCTGGGAGAAATATCGGACCGTATCGGCGTCCGCCTGGCAGATATTTTTGCCCTCCTTCCAGATACATGGCAGTACGGTGGTGAACCCACTGGACCATTGGACAGTATCCGAAAATGATGACACTTGAACCCCTAGGATATCGGTTGCGAGGTCCATGGAGTCATCTGGTAAGTCACTGAGTGGCGTCAAACGGGGGGAGAGCCCTGGAACATCGTTTCGAGAGGTAGTGTGATCGATGCAGGAAAGTTCTATCATAACTTCGCCAGTCACAGGGGGAGGTTCAGTGGTCACAGAGATGTCGCTAAATTGACGTGACGGTGCAGCCTGGACTGGGGTGTGATCGAGAGTGACGTCAGATGGACCTGGAACAGTTGTAGAATTTGGGGTGTTCGAGCGATCAGAAGTGTTGGGTGCGTCGTCAGATGGACCTGCCATGACACTTGGATAATTGGACACAGGCACATGGGAGTCTGAAGGACCTGCATCAGGTGTTGCAACCCGGCGGCGCTTTGCAGGAGGCTCTGAGTTGGCCTGTTGGAACTTCAGCTTCGCGCGTGAACGTCGTTTGTACTCGTTCTGTAGTTGCCTGAGGCGTTCATTTTCAGTGGGGTCTGACTTCTTCTCCTCGCGCCATTTTCTTTTGTACGCGGCATCCTTAGCCTTTGGGGAGAGCTGAGACAGTTCCGGATGCTTGACTTGACGCGGCATTGTATGTCAACACAGAATTACCGAGTTAAGATATGGTTGTTCAAAAGTACGAGAGGTGCGGTTAGTGTAGTAGTAGCAAGTAAAGTGTTAATAGGGGAGCCAGAGTAGGTCGCTTCTGCGTCCACAATAAAACAATATTTTCACATATACAGCAAAATAAATAGAAACTGAATTGAATATACCATTTCTGGCCATCCACTCGGAGTGTCGGAAAAGGTAAGTGACCTTTGCAATACAATGGCCCTCTGGGCGTCCCAGGACCCTTTTTTCATGTTGTACCATTCGGAAGTTGGCTACGTTGGAGGAGTCATGGCGTAATGATGACGCCAATCGAGCACATACCAATACCAACTATTAGAAGTGTCACTCAATATCTGGAATCTCAGGTTTGTCCAATCGACGTTTCATATTTGGTACAATACCTTATACCCTCTATCCTAGCCTGGTTCGTTGGCACCCTGAAGCTATGAAGTCATATCAGAATGAGCCGCAGTACGTCCGTTCACCATGAGTTATCATCTCTCGTTCCTTATTACATTGTCCTCCCACAAGCAACCAAACCGCATTCGTACTCAACCAGAATCAGCACTGGTCAACGTTGCGACGATTTGGAGATCTCTCTGTTTCAGGTGATGGCCAGTAGTTCAACCTCGATTGTACAAAGCGTCAGCCACGATGAATCAGCAAACTCTGCCTTGGCATGTTCTTGCAACAAGCCGAGAGTGACGGATACTCCATCTTTACAGTCACACAGATTGATCCAGATGCGCGCTCTCAATTTGACAAGGACCTGCAACTTTGTCAGATCTATTAACACCAACGATACGTTACTCTATGGATGTCAACGCCCTTAACTATTGCAGGTTCTCTCTCCTTGTCCTAGCAGGAGGGAGCGCGCAAGAAGGTCTACTCGTTTTTCCGAACCTCGTGGAATCAGTTCTTGTAGGTAATTCCTTTGGTGTATGGTATGGCGTAATCTCAGAATTTTGCACTACTACCCTACAGTGCTATCCGATTACCCCGCACCGAAAATCTCCCCCCCCCTCCCCCCCCTTCGCCTCCTCACGACATCGGCTGAACACGGTGGATACCTCCCTTGAGCAGACGTATCGTATCTCCTACCCTCACGACTCCTCTCGCCTCATACCTGCTACTATGTACGAGAGATGCGCATCACCTCGTCTACCCATTCCCAACAACCCTCAGTGCCTAGCACACACGGCTAGTACCTGTCAGCAAGTGCTGGCGTGGCCCAGACGCATGTGGACGACAAACGAGAGCA
The DNA here is from genome assembly GCA_016767475.1 of Suillus weaverae. Classification (NCBI taxonomy): domain Eukaryota; kingdom Fungi; phylum Basidiomycota; class Agaricomycetes; order Boletales; family Suillaceae; genus Suillus; species Suillus weaverae. The sequence continues at coordinate 39,459 of MU179391.1, read as the reverse complement.
AGGCGAAGGAAGACGAAGAGGAAATGTGGGGTTGGAAGAAGGTCATAGACGAGTGGACGAGAGAAGGGGAGAAACAGAGAAGCTGAGGGCAGGAAGGAAGGAGCAAGCCCAAGAGCACGCACTCGTGCACTCCCAATGGCGATACGCGACGCACCACGACATACGACACACGCTCCTGCCAGCCCACAGCCCTCACCACCATTAGTGCGCGACTCGTCGGACGCCACGTCACTGGCATCTATCTCAACACCCTCGCTACCCATTTCGTCATTGTCGTCAGCCAGCAGACCCACCACCACCATCCAGAATACCACCAGCAGCTCCAATCCTACTCCGCCAACAACCAGCACCATGCGGAAGCCGAACGAGGGGGGCAGCAGAGCGAGCTAAGGCCACTCATCTACCCACTCGTGCAGATTAGTCTGGGTGCCATCAAGTACGTTCTCCACCTATGGTTTTTCTCGTGCTTATCTCCTTCGTAGGCTCATTTCGAATTCATGGCCGTATCCATTCCATTTACACATCGCACGCTCGATGGTGTATCTGACTCGACACACGTGTATTTAAGTCCCACTGACGCCTTATCTCCTTCCTATCATCTCACGCTGCGCCCTCTCGACATGGAAACACATATACGTGCTCCGGCACAGTACGTCAGCACCCGGGTATATACACCAGACCTTTTCACCGCCCTTGCAATTGAGATTCACCTCATCGCAATCATCGCATACCATCTCTCACCCGCCCGCCCTTGCATTCTCACCCACCCTCGCTTTCTCACTCGACCTCTCATCCTCACCCGTCCTTGCAATCGCAAAGCTCTTTCCGCCCCACGCACAACTACGACTACTCCTGTGTTCTCCGCTCGTGCGTCGTCAGCTACATTTCTATTCCTCTTGGTATTGCCTGCCCACTCAACATCGACGGCGAGCTTGTCCATATCCCCATGGCTACTGCTGGGGGTACACTCGTTGCCTCTACTGAAACTGTCCTTACCAAGGACGCCGTGACACGTGGACCTGCCATCGACTTCCCTTCCATCGTCATGGCTGCAGGAGTTACTGAGAGTGAGAGCTACTTAGATTGGGGATTGAGGGGAAGAAGCTAGGCGCTAAAAGGCTGCGTGTCATGAGCATTGGGGTTGGAGACGGAGAGGGTGTGGGGAATTGTGATGGTTATTGACTAGCGCTTGGAGTTCCGTCCCTGTAAGAGTAGTTATAATATGAGGTGGGAGTAGAGATCGTTTCCAGAGACGAGGAAAATCAATTGTCGTTGCACATGTCTCCGAAATATAGAAACTCTCTGCAAAAGGATTTCAGTTTGCGAAGGTCAGTGTGATAGCGACACATCGATAAAGTTAGTTGTCGATCTTCTTAACGTGGGCACAAGGGGATGGCAGGGTGGATGTCATTCAATTGATGCAAGGGCACGCTACCGCAGACCTAAATTACATGTAAACAAAGGTGACCGTAAGAGTGAGGCTGCGGTAGGATCGAGAAGTTGGCTGTATGCCAAAATGCGCATCTCTCGTACATAGTATGTGGCGAGAGGAGTCGCGAGGGCAGGAGATACGTCTGCTCGAGGGTCGGTTCGCTATGGGCATGGACATGTCAGTCATTATCAATCACATCAGACAAAGAGGGGCCTCGGAATTGGATTGTGGGCGCGAATAAACGTACCAAAGTCGTAAAGGTTGTTTAAGAGGTCTCCAGGGATCGGGACTTCGGGCAAAACGGATATAACTTCTGGTGCGGTAATGAGCTACAGGAAATATGATCAGCGGTGGGAGATACCAATTAGGAAAACGAGCATACCCGTTTCTTGAGATCTACTCATTTGAGGGTGAGCGAAAGCGATGAAGTCGTTGTAAGTTGTGAGTTCAGTGGCAGTGAATGTCGATAGTGCGTCAAGGAGAAGTGCTCCACCAGTCATAAATTAAAGGATGGCTAATTTGAGCAACGCGGAATGAGGCGTAAGAGCACCGCACCCGCAGAAGTTACTAACTTATAATACGGCACCAATTCTTCATACGGCACCCATTCTTCATACACCACCGATCTGGTCAATGCAAGTCAAGTACTAGATGATCTAATTACATACCGTGTGCCATCATTCCTTCGAGCAAGTGTTTTCGTGAAATTGCTAGAGAGTTGGGGTAATACGAGTGAACAGGTGCTGGGGGAGGCCGAGATTTGGTTGGAGACCCGCCGAGTTACGGCGTGAAACACTAAGACGGTTCGGACGAGAAGGGACGAGACAAGATCGAAGAGCAATGTGGTAGTGGTAGTAGCCAAGAGACCCGGGGCAGTGAGAGAATACAGCGAGGGAGACCAGTGAGATCATTGAGGGAGATGGCAAGAGAATACAGCGCTCGAGGGAGATGACGAGAAAGGGAAATGCACAGAACAAAGTGCAGGGTTGTGAGTTAGACAAGCTAGCGCGGCGAGTCGAAAGAGATGAAGACCTAAGATAAAAGGACGCACATTAAACAAGACAGAAAAAAGGCCAACGCACCATTTATATATAAAGATACATTCAAAGAAAGATGACGCCTATAATGCAAAGTTAGTCTCGAAGTCGTGCAGAGCGGTCAGCACTGACTTAGCAGCCCTAGTCATGGTCAAACTAGGTCCAGAAATCATGTGATGCAATTGATGCCGCAAATTGGCATTGCGGTCACGTGGTGTGGCTGCATGCACACTGTGGTCACTGCTCATTACACTATTACACTTATTCTCAACGTCCGATCATCGATGTACAAACTCAAATGCATGGTCTTGGGCGATGACCCAAGTGATATTTTCCCGGTCAACATTAACATTGCGCAGACGCAGACTGTCGGCGACCTCAAAAAGGTCATCAAAGACGAGACGAAGCCACAATTTGACCATGTTGCCGCTCACTGTCTCAAGCTATGAAAGGTGAGTGATCTGATACCTGTGACCTTATATTATGCTGAGACTTCATTTAAAAGGTCGACCTGCCTGTCGACGAGATGATCGAACACGATCTTAGCAGTCTTATACTTGACGCAAAGAAAATCCTATCACCTGTGAAAAAGTCTTCTCTGAAATACCTGAGGATGGACACCTGCATATTATTATCCAAGGCTTCGATATTGCTACCCTTTCCTCGTTACTGATCGCGGTCTGACTTAGTGTCTTCTGGACCGCTCCACCTCAAACTCAACTGCTTTGTCTGGGGCGATGATCCTCGCCATGTATTTGAGATCAAAATTGCACCGACAGAGAGTGTCAGCGCCCTCCAAAAGGTTATCAAAGATACGAAGAAGCTTGCATTCCACGACGTAGACGCTGACGGTCTCGAGCTACGACAGGTGAGTGATCGATTCGTGAGGTCTAATGCTGACCATCTGATCATTTGGAAGGTCAAGATCAATTTGAACGACCTGCACTTACTCCACGCGATCGGAGATGTAGGCGTGGAGTTGAAGCCGTTAACCGAACTGTCCGAAGTGTTCACGGATGGAGTAGAGGGTGGATGTATTCATGTCATCGTACGACATCCTGCCGTTGCACGACACATTACAGCTGTTGTTTGACGGTTCGCTTATCTCGATAAGGGCGCAGGTAGTCCGTCAGCTGGTGCAAAACCGTCCGTATTCTCTGAAAAGCAGGACAAGCAAGAGTACCTTTGCAATTGTCCTCGCAGAGCCGCGGACCCTGTTCCAGTAACTCTTCTTGAGCCTATCTTCGCCCAGTTTGTGGATGACTGTCAAAATCATCAATCAACTGCCTGCGATAACGACTTTGTTCGGCAACTTTCGGAAAAGATGTCCTCCTTCTACCCCGATGAGCTCACGCAGATGAATGCATTCCGGCAAGTGCTCCGCGACTACGGTATTATACTCAATGCTTCTATAGTTGGCTCGACAAAATGTATGACAGACAGACATCTTTTGTCCACCAACGGAAAGTTTGTGCAGATGATAGTGGAGGGGATGAACAAGATCGGAAGTGGCACTGCCGAACCATTCGCGTAGGCAATGTTGTACTACCACAAGTTTATGGAAGACTCGAAGATTCTGATAGCGGGGTTCCGGTCTGTCATTCCATGCATCCATATCATTGTCTTCGGTTAGTTCATTTCATCAGATTCGTTGCTAAAGCCCTTCATTGACCACAACTAGGGGCATGCATTGGCTTTGCTGGCTCTGTTTTCGCAGAAAAGTTCATTCTGATGTCTTGGTCCCTATCATTCCTCTGTTTTGGCATTCAACAGACCTCCATATGCAAGTGGTGGCGGCTCGTACTTTCGGAGCTCTCAAAATCGCCATCGGGGAACTCACAAATCTGCACTCCAATCCAATTCCGCTCCTCAAATACGAAGATCAATCTATGCGATGTCCTTATCCTCGGAGATACACCAATTCATCTGGCCACGTTCAGGACTTCTCGTATGATAAGACTCAGATCCTCAGGGATCGACTCATCTTCTTCGGGGAAACCGTTCATGATGCGGCCGCGAGCAAGATATGTATCAAGTTCGTCAGGCACTATTCCCCTGAGGCCCACAAATTCTGTGCAAGCAAGGGGCACGCTCCCAAACTAATCGCCTACAATCACTTACCCGGCGGCTGGAATATGGTGATTATGAATCCCCTTGATATCGATAATGATTGCTTCCCGCAATGGCCTGGCTCGTATCGACTGCTCAGTGAGATAGCTGTCTTGGACCGCCAGCCGCTGAAGGAAGCCACCACCTCTCTCATCCGGGAGTTACACAAGTACAACGACGGCTACGTTCATGGCGACCTTCGGGATACCAATTTCGTTGTGGTTGCGGGAGACAACAAACACTTCATACTGCTCGATTTCGATTAGGCTGGACCAATCCCAAAGACCCATTATCCTATGGATGTTAATTGGACCGATATTCGACGTCCTGATGGCACGCGTGATGAGGAGAAGATTGTGGCGGAGCATGACTTGGATATGTTGAATTGTCTATTTCATCCTGAGCAAGATGGTCGCGAGCCGGCTGCAAAGCGCCGCCGTATATCACTTTCTACTCATGAAGGGTCGTCGATGGCCATTTGATTCATTCATAATTCGTTATATCACCAATTTGTTTGTGCAATACCAGTCTGTTTTATTTTTCTGGATAACCTCAAGATGTCCAATGGGCGCTTCCAAACTCATGTTCCGCCTGTTCACATTAATATGTATACTATCCAAGAAAATTTTAAGCTTGAGACTCGCACTCGGCTATATCCTTCCAATTGACTCCTAACGATGTGGACGTACCTAAACACTTCCAAGGTGTCTCAGCGACCTAAAAACGATATCTAAAGTCTTCTCTCAACCGAATTTCATCCAGTTCCCATATCCCTACCACCGTCTTCTCTTCCACTCATTCCTCCCATACTCGATCCCTGTCATTTTACTTCACACCACCATGTCTGGTAGCTTAGAAAGCCGATATATCTTGATGGTGAGTCCCTTCATATCACCTTCGTATCTCATTCTTTCTAACTAGTTATCAGCGGAAAAAACATCAGAGTCTTGCCGTGGCGCATTCCCGTGGGTATTTACATATCTATCAATGTCGACTCCTGGAGACGCTGGAAATTGGCCATCAGTGTCTTATCATCTGAAGAATCAGCAGCGTGGGCCGATTCTGTGACTCTGTAAAGTCGTTGATAACTTCCGCGCACGATTCGAGAGCTGACCTTCGGTTATAGATCACCCCAGGCATCAGCTGCATTCTCAGTCAAAATCAGGGCGTCCTATGAGGCTGATCGAATACTAGGCAGTGTAGAAGTCATCGGGATACTTGAATTGTCGTGGGATGACCTACTCAATCATGGAGATGAGCCATTCGGTGGGTGACTTGCTCCTCATTCATGCACATATACTAACATTTCGTAGATATATCCTTCCCACCCGTGCGCGGTGTCCACCCTTCCCTCACACTAAAGGTTGCCGTTGTACATGCTTGCGATGATGCACTGTCTGACGTGAGTGATGCTGGTCTCTGTTGTTGGCTTCTGCTGACAGATCGCCGACTACAGTCCCTCGTAGACTGCGAGATTGCTCTAGACACAGATGCGGGCCACGCACGACTTGCCAAATACGTAGAGTCTCTCACTTGCAGGCTGCTGTGCAGCATTTTCAGTTGGTTCTGGACCAGTGTCCGGTCAGCCACCTCCCTCTTCCGCAAAGCCCTTGCATTGCGTCTGCAGCCCCATCCCGATCATCCTTTATCTCTATATAGTCTCACCCAAGTGCTGACTTGGCGCCACAACAAGAAAAGTACTGCTGCTGATATCTGCGAAGCCGCCCAACTGTATCATGAGCTACTACCTCTCTGTCTAGGGGGCACCTCCAACGCACTTCTCCAAGGTCGGTCAAGTTGTACTTGTCCTGTCCTCGTATAGGCCGATCTTCTCAAAAACTCTCAGCCCCTCCAGCACGGCAGCCTGTCATAGGTCCGTGTCTGGCCGGTTTGCTGATTCTTCGAACGTCTTGGGTTCTTCAACCGTTTCCGCATGGCAAGCACGTTCTTCTCCTACAGGTTCCTTCTCACACTCACTCTCAATGGCTTCAGCACTTTCTTCTCGCCTCGTACCAGGGATATCCTCTTTCTCCATAGTGTCTTCTTGGTGAGTCTTGAGTGTTGACCTTTCGTATGCGTCAACAAAACAACGAGAATCGTCCTTGGTGTTTTTCATATGCGGACCGAACGTCTGACTTCGCGTGGGGGAACTGGATGTGGGTAAGGTGCTGAAGGACCTTCTGGCTGTGTGCAGCGCCTTGCGGAGTTGTGTTGCGAGGTTTGAGCACTAACTTCATGCTGACTTACAGATACAGGGACTTCCTGTTCCGTTTGCTCAGGATCCGAATCTTCATCCTCCTCTGTGCTTGCAACCTCTTCAACGTGCACTTGTCCAGTTTCACTTGGATCTGAGTTTTCCGGTGAGTTGTGTGATTTCGCTTGGTATTGACTTGACGAATTTCAGCGTCATCTTCACTGGGCTCGACCCTCCATAATTCCCTTAGGTCGTTGGACATAGCATATGTCTTGGAGGATGGTTCGACGCATTTCTCCACCTCTGACTTCGACTTCGACTTCCATTCTTCATATTCCATGGGCTTCAATGGTGCGTCCATCTCCGATCTTGAAACTCTCAGCTGGGACTAATGCACGGAAGAATTTGAACTACAGACGACGGGACATATTTGCTGATGCTCCAGAATCGACAATCCATTTGACCGGGTTTGGTTAGAACCTTGGCTCGTGTGCGACGAACACTGGTTCGTCTTTCTCGACTACAGCTGCCACGTTTGCTGATAGTTCAGTCTTGGACTTGTCCTTCTCGTTGTCCTTTTCAGCACCTTTAGCCTTTCGGCTTTCTTGCGACAGTCTCTCTCCCAATGGCCCGGTTTCTTGGGGTAATTGCAATTACCTGGTTTCTTGTTGTTGTCCGTCTTCGAGCTCTCCTTTGATTCCTCTGAGGTCTTGGCTGCGAGGGCCGTTTGCGAGTCAGAGACTCGCCGAGACTTCTCCTTGACGAGGATCTGGCTAATGGTGCCTTCGATCGTGATTTTGTCGCCCATCGACATAAGAATCTTGAGAGGGGGGGGGGGGGGGGGGGGGGTTGAGTACGACGGGGGAAGGGATATGACCATAGCAATGGTCACTAGGGAGTTGTCTAAGGTTTGGCCGAGTGAGTTTAACACTTGAGTCTTTTGTCGCATTGCATTTAGCTGAGGCTCTATCTCAGACTCGTCTAACAGTGTTCCGCGAAACAATTTGCCTATGAGGTAGGCTATGCTTTGCTTTGCTTCATAACGCTCACATAACTTCATCCAAGCATCTGACACTAGTATCATACGAGTCCACGCCCGTTGTGCCTTCGGCACAGGAGGCCAAAGGAGTGCTTCGCACTCCTTTGGGGTGCCTGCGGCACCTTGGTATTTTTTTTCATACTTTTTCATACAATACTATTTTCTTTATTTTTGCACATGGTAAATTTGACTCTTTGAGTATCCAAAATTTTGTATGCTTGTTTGATTATTATAATACTTCATCTGCTATCCCATGAGTGAATCTATTTAAATTTATTTGAATATTTCACCATTTTCCCTGAGGTCACCCCTTGTCCTCCCATCTTCCCCTTTTTCTGTTTTCCTGTTTCCTTCTGTTTTCCCATTCTCCCAATTTTTCCTCTTTTCCCATTTTCCTGTTTATCCCATTTTCCCCATTTTCCTATTCTCCCATTTTCCCATTTTCCGGTGCCATTTATTTTTGTTTTTGTTTTTGCCATGTAATAATGCACTGGTACAGCAGTACAGTACAGTTGTGTACACTAATGGGCAAGGGTTTTTGCTCATGCCACAAAAACCACGCGATATTTCCAAAAAAAGAATAAGCGAGCTAAGCGTTCCCATGTGGCCTTTGGCGAAATACGCGAAAGCCACGCGAGCTGGCGAGAGACTTTCCCACCCATCGCGCCTTACTTTTTAGACGAGTCCACACCCGTTGTGCCTTCGGCACAGGAAGCAAAAGGAGCGCTGCGCGCTCCTTTTTAGCTTCCTGCACCAAGGCTTCATCCTAATAATCACTGTGCCTTCGGCACAGGAGGCCAAAGGAGTGCTTTGCACTCCTTTGGGGTGCCTGCGGCACCTTTGTATTTCTTTCATACTATATTTTATATTTTTGACATCATAATTTCATTCTTTGAGCATGCAAAATTTTGTATACTGGTCTGCAGATTTATTATTTATTTTGTCATTCTCTTTTTCTCCCATTCTCCCATTGTTCTCCTGTTCTCCTGTTGTGTTCTCCAATTTTCCTGTCATTCTGACATTCTCTCCCCATCCTTCTGTCTTTTGTTGTGTTATTTTTTTTAAATTGTTTTTGTTATTACAATGTTGTTACCATGTTCTCCCATTCCCCAGTTTTTGAGTCTCCCAAATTTTCCCATTGTCTTTTCTCCTTTTCCAATTTTTTTTATTTCACAACTTCCTGGCTTTCCATATCTGTTGTCCCCTGTTCAAACACAAATGTTGTGTTTGATTTGAATTTTTTTCCCCTTATTTACTGCGCATACAGTTACAATAAATACTCGACAGTATTAACGGGCAAGGTTTTGGGCGATTTAGTCGGCACTCGAAAACACGTGACAAAACCATGCGAGATCTAAAAAGTAAGGATAAGCGAAATAAGCGAAAACCATGTGCTTCGCACATGAGCATTAGCGAAATCTAAAAAGCGATGGGTGGGAAACCCTCTCGCCAGCTCGCATGGCTTTCGCGTATTTCGCCAATGCCCATGTGCAAAGCACAGGGTTTTCGCTTATTTCGCTTAATTCTTACTTGAGAAATATTGCGTGGTTTTGTCACGTGTTTTCGAGCGCCGACTGAATCGCCCAAACCCTTGCCCGTTAATACTGTCGAGTATTTATTGTAACCGTATGCGCAGTAAATAATGGAATAAAATTCAAATCAAACACAACATTTGAACGGGGGGCGACAGATATGGAAAGCCAGGAAGTTGTGAAATAAATAAAAATTGGAAAAGGAGAAAAGACAATGGGAGACTCAAAAACTGGGGAATGGGAGAACATGGTAACAACATTGTAATAACAAAAAAATAAAAAATAACACAACAAAAGACAGAAGGATGGGGAGAGAATGTGAGAATGACAAGAAAATTGGAGAACACAATGGGAGAACAGGGGAATGACAGGTGAACAGGAGAATGGGAGAAAAAGAGAATGACAAAATAAATAAAAAATCTGCAGACCAGTATACAAAATTTGGCATGCTCAAAGAATGAAATTATGATGTCAAAAAATATAAAATATAGTATGAAAGAAATACCAAGGTGCCGCAGGCACCCCAAAGGAGTGTGAAGCACTCCTTTGGCCTCCTGTGCCGAAGGCACAGTGATTATTAGGATGAAGCCTTGGCGCAGGAAGCTAAAAAGGAGCGCGCAGCGCTCCTTTTGCTTCCTGTGCCGAAGGCACAACGGGTGTGGACTCGTACGCGAAATAAGCGTAAACCACGCGAGCTGGCGAGAGACTTTCCCACTCATCGCACCTTACTTTTTAGATGTTGCGTGATGCAAAGATTCATGGTAAACTTCCAGACGACTGGACGGATATCCTAATGAATGCTGATTCGTTGCATTGCAATGGCCTTGGCTATTATATGTGTCCAGGCTGTGTAGATGTGTTATGCTAAGGACTTATTGTCGTTGATATCGTTCCGATGTTATTATTACATATCATTGCGTTGCTTGACCGTACACATGGTTTTAGGTTCATTTTTGTATCATTAAATTGATCTGATAATATTCCGTAATGGCTGTATTGAGTAGCATAATGTCATGAACATGATCCGATTTTCACGGTTCCGAATGTAGAATGGTGAGAAATAATATCAAATAAGTGGTGTGGGTTAGGTAGGACAAGTGGCCTGTGGTACATGAAGCGGTCTTGGGCTCACAGTTCGCACCAAACACCTGATCAATGGATCCCTCATTTCAATTCCGTCATTGGAGCACTTCTGATGTTGGGATACTAATGAAATCGAAGGGAACGATCAAAGATATTGATGGGGACTATTCATTCATGATCTCTGGAAAGCACTCACAGAGCTGTTCAGTTGCGGCCCACTATAGGCTTCCCCTTCGAGCAATCAACAAGAAATTCGGACTTTACAGAAAGGTCGTGAATCACCTGACAGAGTCATCGCATCCACTTGCCACACAACTCCGAGACACATATCTATCGGTAATGGACTATCTCCAAAATGTTCGCATCGCATTTTGGGCGGATGCCCGAGGATCTCCCGATCCACTCGATGCTGGGTTTAGGTCTCCGGCAATGGATTATTATCTATGGTTGGACCACAGGGCTGGTGGATTTCATCACGAGTGTCGTATGAACCTGGAGAAGGATCATCATATTACGTTGAAATCTATCAAGAACAGAGAGTGCACGGATATTATACCACTGCGTCAGTGATCATCCATATATAATATCCATTCGAGTCTGATCAGTGAACAAGTTGATTGGGCCTCCTATCATGCGAATACATGTCGCGAATATGATATATGTGGGGCATTTCAGGGTGCTGTTTACGAGGAGAACATCCAGCATCTACTAGATGCAGTAGATTCTTCCATGGACGCAGGTATCAAGGTTCAGAATTCGCCCAGCCTGGAAGTCAGTCGCGACGTTGACACGGGTAAACAACCAATATCAGAGGTAGATGTCATGGTACACCTCCTTGTGATCTCTTGCCTATTTAATCATGACATGCATAATCCTGTAGCAGGACAATATCAATCTCTCAGTGGTGTCGGTGCATGGAAATCTCAATGCAGTATCTAGTCCTGCAGAATCCGCCCCAATGGCACTCGCTAATACGACGAACGGAGACCATACGGTTGACCAATCTATTACAATCCCAGACACTCTGGTATGTCCTAACGTACGATATGCATGTATGCAATTGGGGGTTTCGCATTAATATTGATCCTCTAGTCACTAGGTCAGCATGCAGAGCTGATCCAATCTGTAAAGTCAATAGGAGATTGTAACGGCCCGGATGGTGCTGTTGACCCACCTGAATCTGCTGAACATCTAGAGTCAGTCCTGAGGCCGGTATGTGCTTTTATTGTCAGTTGATCGCAACTAATGTACAGTTGCAAGTTTCCACATCCATTCGAGCGGTCGTACTGCAAGCAGGCTATTAGTACGATGGGTGCACAAAGCCTCTGCATTGACCTTTCCCAGTGGTTTATTGCATACATCGTCGTAAGGATGCGAGAACTCCATGGACTCGACGAAGATGCTCCGCTCGACCACGCCCTAACAGTCGGGTCTGAAAATAAACTCACCTATGAAGAATACTGCGAGTTGCATGGAATGTCAATATTCCTAAGCGCGGTGCAGATGATTGCAGTCGAGCGACAAAGCATCGCACAATTTTTTCAATATGCTGCTCATGGTCTCAGAATGGCCGGCGTGCGTGTTGATTGTGCCATTCAATGTGATGCAGATTCCCTGCGAGAATCTGGTGATACGGTCAAAATTTCCTCCGAGGATGGAGGTATGAAGAATCACGGACGTTCGTTAGCTGTTGCTGCAGAAGACAACGATCCTGCAGGTTTCCAAAATTCAAACGATGGTCCCTACAAGAAATGCGATGTACGATTGTTTGCTTAAAGGCAGTGAAACTTTTATATACGCTGATGTCATTCATACAGGATGTCAATGACGATTTATCAACATTGAATGGTCATGATAAGGGTTCCTTGGAGGCATTCACTTTGGATGTCGAAAAGCCATGCATGACTCCTGGCGATTGGACTGTAATGGCGTTGCAATCTACTGGTTCTCAATCGGATCGTTTAACTCCAGACAGCTCTACACAGAACGATATCGTCAATGATACCAGTTGTGCTGACCACGTGGACCTTCGTGGTCGGCTAAGGCCTCGGAAACTCAAGGAATCCAAGCCTCGAGTAACATTTGCGAAGCCGCGCCGTCGTGGAAATTCACCCTCGGAGCATCATGACGTTGTGAATCAGCAGGGCTCTGTGCGCCCTATAATATTTGCTGTTTCAGAGACACGGACCGGCACCAAGAGGAGGAAGGCTTTACCAGCTGTCCATTACACCTTAGACGACCTGATTAAGGAGACACGCAAGGATCACAAAGATATACCACCATTTGTCAAAACTTCATATATCCGAATGGATTCTCAACTGATATGAACTCATAGATTCACTCCTTTCTCATCGATCCACACCGAGATGCATTCATCGAAAGCAAAATACCAACTGAATACCATCTACTAGTGGATGTTGCACGATTTGTTGCGGCTAGCTTATCGAAAAAGTCACTGTCAAATACCCTCATGCTTCCAGCACTATCACTGATGAAGATAGAATATTGGCTTCAAGACATCGCCAATGATTGCAAGAAGGCAGTGGAAGCCGATGATATCGCATTATCACCTTTAGTACGTGACAATGCAATGAACTCGATGATTGTCCTAATATTGTGAAACTGCACGCTTAGGCCCGACATGGCTTAATCGAGCTTTCAAAGCGTGCTTCGACGGATGCAGCGTCTCTTAGTGAAGCATTGGGGATATACATGTCGGTAAATATTCCTATTCGATGATGATCCACAACTCTGAGCTGACGCTATCCTTTGCTGAAGAAGCATCAAAATTCTTTTAAAGCATTTTCCATTGTGACTCGATATCTATGTAACCTACGGGTGTCCCGCCCGGGCGCAGACATCGAGTATGAATCTGGATTCAAGGTATTAGCGAAGATCATCGCTGCACAAAAGAGGGATACGCAAATTTGATATTGATGTTACTAACTTAGGGCTTGTTTTGCCATCACTCTGAGATAGTCTACCAGTGCGAGTTAGAGTATTTGAAAATTGATGAGACATCATGTTTTCAATACACGATTTGATGTACAAATGGATGCACAATGGACAATACAGGGATGTATGTTAATGAGGTGGACTCTATTCTACAAGATGTTGAAGTCGAGAATAGGGATACAACCATGAAGGCGATGACCACTCAAATTGAATTCACCAAGGTGACTTTATCAGCGAAAATAGCTCATGGACCTACCATGTAAAGGCACACAACATGTAAAATGCCGTAGAAGTTCATTATTGGAGTAACAGTTTGGAGTCACAACAACGAATGTCAACAAGAACAGCATATGAAGACGATAGAAGAGTGATCTGAGAAAACTCGCGTGGGACTGTAACGAAAGATACACACTCACAAAAGCACAAAACACGTGGTATCAAATGGAAACATTGTGTCAGACGACGAGCGCGGTGCCCCAACAGTAATTCAAAAGATCCGACGTGCGACTGTCACCACAGACCAATGCCCAACGAGGCACGTAACACATGAAATCACCAAGAACATTGTTGTTAGAGCACCTGCTCGAGATCCCAACAAGGACTTACAACACGACGGACAGGTGGGATGACAACGAGAGAGTTGTGGGAGAAAATCAACGTGCGACTGTGACAACAGACTAACACCCCACAGGGAATGCAACACGTGAAATGACCCATGAATGTCTTGTCCGAGCAACAGCTCAGAGCTCCAACAAGGAGCTACGACAAGGGGAAGACGATGAGAGAGTTGTAGGAAGGAATCAACGTGTGACTGTGACAACAGACTAACACCCGACAGGGAGTGCAACACGTGAAATAACCATGAATGTCTTGTCCGAGCAACAGCTCAGTGCTCCAACAAGGAGCTACAACAAAACAAACAGGTGAGAAGATGATGAGAGTTGTGAGAGAAAACTAATGTGCGACTGTGACAACAGACTAACACCCGACAGGGCTCGCAACATGTAAAATAACCATGAATGTCTTGTCCGAGCAACAGCTCAGAGCTCCACCAAGGAGCTACGATATGGCAAACAGGTTGAGAAGAGTATAATGAGAGAAGGAGACAAAGAAGCACAATCGAAAGTGAACCATTTGGACCCATCATGTGACGTTCCCACGCCACCCCTCCACCGCTACATGCTACAACATCAGAAACGCTTCAAGTTCTTACTGTTACTGGATTTATATCGGCTTACAGGTGAGTGCCACGAGCATTTGTGTATGTTGAATGTACTGTATGTATGTACTGCAGTCGGATGTCATGATGATTACAAACACGGATGGATTGGATGTATATCTGTATGTGCATGAGGCTACATGTAGCCAGCGTTTGTGTCCTGACATGAATATCATGCTGTGCAATCACACGTTCCATACGGTCATACTAAACCATACAGTAATACACTTGGCTGTTGAGTGATGCAGCACAAAAAATGCATAGACCGTCTCAAACAAGAAAGAAATTAGTTCGGCAACAATGGGCCTGACATCTTCATGAACCACTCCTACAGATTCTATGAAGTCATTCCGGCGTTGAAGGAACAAAGACCCTCACATCTTCATCAAGCGCATTCGTGTGACCTGTGGATGATTGGGATATGGCACGAGACCCACTCATTTTCTCTCCAGTTTCCTCATCAACCTTGTCAACAACATGACCAATGTTCCGACCATCGGAATCGTCGTTGGAGACTATGCCAAGCCCAGACGTGTCATCAGTGCGATCGTCGATGTTCTCTGCAACCTCATCACCCTCCGAGTGAGACGAAATTTGCATCCGAGACTCCTCCTCGCTTTCGGTCCAAGCGCTAATGTCACTGATGACGCCATGATCACCTAAAGGAGGACTTGGAATGCTATGTCCATCGGGAATCGTCTTGGATCCGGGTATGATTGCATCTCCCTCAGACTCAGGAAATGCGAATCCACTCTGGTGGTCTACGAAGTGGACAACTTGAATTGGGACGCCCTTGTCCTGGGTGGACCTGCTGTGAATTCTTTTGGCACGCGCTAGTGCTGAGGTGGATTGCACGACAGGTGAAGAGGGACGACGGAAGGACTCGGTCTGACTCGCCCTGGA
Organism: Suillus weaverae; assembly: GCA_016767475.1. Lineage (NCBI taxonomy): Eukaryota > Fungi > Basidiomycota > Agaricomycetes > Boletales > Suillaceae > Suillus > Suillus weaverae. The sequence continues at coordinate 23,956 of MU179391.1, read as the reverse complement.
TCGCTTTGGAAATCCTCGACCTCCGTCATCCTGTGGGATGGATATAGATATATTTGGTGAGGGAATATCGCCACAGCGGGATTGCAACACAATGACATTACCTTAGGGGGCGATAACGGTGTGGACATGGTTCGCTTGCGTCGTGGTGCGTCCTGATCATCCAACACATCCACTGAATTATGCACACCAGAAATGTCCATGTCATCGAGCGCCATCGATATAGAGACATCGCCATCGCCATCATCGAACTCGCCATCGGCGTCCATGTCAACCGTATCAACAAATTCTTCGAATGGCAATGCCTTTAACCATGACAACGGCTCGTCAGCCACCATACTATGAGCAGAATTAGTTGTGTAATTTATACATGAAATTACATACCTGAGAACTGGAGTTGGGGGTTCCGGAAGTTGCCTCAAGTCAGGGTGACTGCATTCCAGCCGACCCTCAGACGATGCCTTGCCCAGCTCATGAAACAGATGAGCGAGGTATTGTGGATGAGTGTCGATGTGGGCGAGCGCAGAATAGAGACGTGTCATCCCTAGTGCTTCGTTAAAATTGGCCTCGCTCTCGATGTCGAAAGATGCAGGATGGTCCGGAATAAGCAACCCCTTGACGGCCCCATGGATCGGAGTCTGCGTCAACTGTCTGAATCGAACCAGAATCCAAGCCCCGAGTTTCAGAAATATTTGTGAGTTACCCTTGTCGAACGCAACATGATTCCATTCCTCCCAGTCATCGAACATTGACGGAAATTTTGTATCCTCGAACTGAGAAATATCCACCTCGCTGCCGTTAGATGATATCTTATATGATATATATCTAGAAATGACTCACAGAGGTGGCCGCAGGAAGATTCATATCAGGTGCGTCATCTAAATCGTGAATCTGCTACAAAAGATCGTATGAATTGAATGGTTCATATGATAGCCTGAGAAAGGTGAATATTGAACCTACCTGACGTTTTCCGATATTCTGCTTACTCTGTCCACAGGGAGGGGGCTCAGGATGATCACTATGACCCTGGTTAACATGGGACGTCAATAAATAAATGATTGACTTGTAGATTGGTAACAAACCTCTTCGTCGGACAGTACTATCGCCTTCCATTTTCCCTTCCTGGTAGACTTTCGAGCGTGAGCCTCTGGACGCATAGCCATTGGTGACGACTGTATGGTCATAATAGTGCCATCGACATCCTGATTGACATGGTAAGCTATGCCAGCTCCTTCTCAGATATGGTCGTGCTTACCTCCTCTTCCTGTTCAGCGACTGCCATACTGTTTCCGACGTCTTTCGCATTCCTTGAAATATCCTGCAATTCTGCTGCTGGCAATCCATGCGCCATACTCTCTTTGCCGATAGAAAGCTCGGTATTGTCATTCATCCCCTGTGAAGTCGCGCGCCCATCGATATTCTAGTGATGCAGGTGAATCCCATCAACCGTGACTCGAGTATTGATAAACAGACCTCATCGTCAGAGATAACAATAGCTTGGCTTTTTACCTTCGTCTTTGTGCTTTTTGAAGGACGCTTGGGACGACCCTGACGGGTCGAATCCGTACTCGTCGATATGTGGATTATGTATGCAGGCCGTCACTTACCTTGCCAGATTGTCTATCTGCCGTTGCACTTCCGATAGTATCCTGAATAAGAAGGGAACATGAGACGCATAGATTGTAAATAAAATAAAACCAACCTTGTCTTTACGACCACCTTTCCGAGTTTTACGTCTTTTCTGACCATCCTCTTTCTCCTGGAACATATTTGCTGCTTCATCGATCGCATCCTCATCTACTGGTGACATATCACGCGGACCCTGGATGACACACGACATTAGTTGATTACCGGCATGTAGATGACACGTACATTTGCTCGTGGAAATTTCTTATTCATGTTAATGCGCGCTTTTCGTAAGTCATCATATGCCTTGAAATATATTGGAGACATATCAATTACATGATTCACCCTGGGGGAAGCTATGTGGGTGGCCTGAACGACAATCAACAATATAATCAGTAGAGTTCATTTATATTATATTGACAGGCAAACCTTTGCTTGACGGTGGTTTGGCTTATTTGTGGTAGAGCTCGATGCATCCTCATGATTATCAGCCATATTTGCCGCCTCGTGCATCCCATTGTCCTCTGCATGAGATGATGTGCTTACAGATGTTGTAGAATCTATTGGCTCCGATGTTGTCTTTAAATATTTCAGTGGCGAATTAGCGCGCCACTCCTGATGACCCACAGTATCTTGATTGTCACGAACCTTCTTCTCTGTCTGATCCACTTTCATTGCCTCTGCGAGCCGTTCGCTCGATTGTTTGACTATAGATGAAACCATATCTTCCACTGAATGATCGTGACCGGTGGATGGAACGCCACACATGTTCTTTCCACTACAGAAATCCTGGTGGTAAGAGTCGATCGTCACTTCACGACTTGATTAGCATGCAGTAATGTATCAAATCGCTAGTAGTAACGCACACTTCACGACAGGTTCGTAGATCTTCCTCTTTTTGAAATCATCCCAGGTACGATTAATCTTTTTTAGCGTTTCTTTTTGCATGGGCTCGAGAAAAGCATTGGCGTGTATTGCCATGGCGAAGTGATAGTCGACATGTGCTGACCGCCATGTCTTGCTGTTTCGTCGCCAACTATCCTTCACTTCTTGAACAAAGGCTAACAGCACCTCGCAATAGTAATATGCAATGGACGTGTATGTATCCTGAGCGGCGTGTAGTGGCGGATACTCCATTAATTGTCTGGCGGTCATTTGATAAATGCACAGGTGATGAATCAGAAGCCACAACGCGTCGTAGTATTGAGTTGGAACATTGCACTATGAACGTACATCTTATAGAACACTTGGAGCGACCCTAAACATAATCACGTACTGATGTCTTGTCGATACTCATTTTGAGTGCACGCTTAGCCTTATCGGCTTCCAACGTGACGGTCTTGGTCATAACCTCGTGTGTCACCGACAAATCATGCGATGTGATGTTCAGAACAATTGGATGATCAGTAGAGTACATGGAGGGATTCATGGTGGAAATGAAGTGACGTGAGTCAAATATTGCGTGTGAAGTCACTAACTGCTGTTATAAAACAGGACTCTCAAATCGAAGTAGTGTGCCACTCAGTGAAAAGACTATCGATGGAAGTCCTTGATGTGTAATTGTCCTTATTTGCGTCAAGTCACGTGATAGCTTGTATTAATGACTTCATTAACATCAGGTGTATCAACAAAGAACATGATTAATTACATAACACAGCACAAACGCGAGAAATACGGTGCTAGGATATTTTCTCACATTTTCAGATTTCCTCACATTTTGGTGACATGTTAACGACTTCAAAATACCAGCCTGAATATTCTTGGATACTTTTGAAATAAACCATCATTTCACGCTGGTAAATAATCACGTTGTAAAACACATGACGTTGGGATGCCGACACGCGCACAAATTCGCCTAAGTCCCGCGCTGTACTTTTTGAGCACGTCCCAGTCGTTCTCGAGTATAACTGACCATGTCGACAGGACTTCGCTTCAAGTGCAACTGTGCACGCTACTCGCAGCATCCTGACGGATTCACGTACCAGACACAGCAGGTTGTTGCGAAACATACCAAGAAGTGGCCCCCTGTCGCGCAACCATTGGCAATCCGGGATCCCACAACCAATTTGTCCAGGCCATCTGAGGGTACTGGCATCAACCAAGAGAGACTGTGGGGCCGATTGCCAACGGTTGAAGAAAATGAGTATGACTTTGACTTCATAGATGACAACATACCTGGGCCTGCAGGCGAGCCATACGATCATCCAAATGATCCAGTTCCTATCCCGCGTCCAAGAAGACACCAAATACCTGGCAACCAGCTGCTTCAAGACTTCAATTTCC
>MU179391.1:0-18744 GCA_016767475.1 Suillus weaverae | reverse complement strand
CAAGAAGATCTAACAGAAAACATCGTGATATTGTCGTGAATTTTCACACTTTACCCACATTTTACCTACATGGTATTTCGTGTGTTTGTGCTGTGTAAATTAAGTGTTGTTGATGAGTTAAGGTTTGCCGGTGTTTTCCGTCGATTGTACAGCATGTTTAAGGTATGGATTGCAAACCACTGGATATGGAAGTTGTGCACATTCTTTTGCTTCCATGATTAATCCCAGTGATTTTGACAAATACACCAAGCCGCCTTCCGCATCAGCGCCGGTGCGAGTCCCCACACCAGCATCTGTGCAAGCTCCTGTATCAACTCACACGAAGGATCTCACACGAGCTTCAGTCCAGGCTAGCGCATCGGCTGCCTCGCAAGCTGCCTCACAAGCTGCCTCACAAGCTGCCTCGCTAACTCCAAGCCGGACTAGCGCATCAGCCCCTACGCAAACTCGCGCAGCACCGCCCAAGGAATCTCTTACCGCAGCTGCTACTAAAGCTCGTTCGCAATCTCTTCCCCACGCCCCAGTGCAAAAATCTGGAAATGCTAACATACGACGACGAAAGGCAGCCATAGAAGGGGAGCTTCAGCGAAAGAATGCAGGCGCCAAGTCCCTCAATTCGCCATATCAAAAGTTGACTCCGATTTTGAGCGAGGGAGATGATGACGTTGATATGAAGATGGACGTGGAATATCCTGTCACATCCATGCGCGAGTCTACTAATATGAAAGATCTTGTCTTGGTGTGTGATACAGTGTTCGTGATTGGTTAATGTTTACCTTTATGCCAGCATTGCATGTACTGCCAGGACGTCGGCACATACATCTGGAAGTGCACTAATCCACATTGTGGAATACTGGCTTGCGTCGCAAAGGCACAAGGCGATCATGGGTGCATTGATGCGACCCCAGATGAGATTACAAAAGTGGCCAACGTAGATGCCAGCACGTTTTGCTGTCCGCAATGTTATCGCGCAACTGAAAAACCACTGCCGGTCTGTCGTCTGTGCCCCCTAGATACCTTCAATATACTCACGATGAATGACACAAGTACAAGATTCGTGGATATTCTGTGAGACAGGAATTTACTTTCCGCAATTACCTTCCCCTTCTCGCGGTATTCCTGTCATGGAGTGGCTTCGGACGCGAATACGCTTCAGATATCATCCGGCAGACACTAATAGAACATTTCCATCGCATTCCCAGCAGGGTAAGTTATTTGACAGAAATATCATATTCGGATCTCACACTCGTCCTCTTAGTTGCGTATAGCGTCACGGAAATTGAAATCAGGAAACAACCGTCCGAATGCTCTCTCACTCGATTTCGAATGGCTCAAAGGCATGAACTATGAAGGCAACGTACTGATCTTTATCGACACCCATTCCGATACAGACACAGGGAACCTTGTGGTGTCTGGCAATGCCGCGAATTCAAATTCTGTTCCAGTGCATGAGGTGAATTGCTGAGCGTACTATAGTAGATGTAAATCATCAATACTGAATTTTGCCCAGCTCCTGCACAACTATCTCGGCGATTACCTTGGATTCGCCTTGCAGCATATTGCGAAAATCAACACCACCTCAACTGCGGGCCCTTTCATTCGTGGGATTGTCATTTCCTCCTGTGGTTCTACTGGGAGAGTCTCCAATAGCGTTGCCCGCTTAAAACGTTTGGTTGAAATGTCAGTGACTATTTGAAACGCGCGGATGTTGTTGCTGAAAATGACCACACCAGGAATATCTTCGATTTCGTTTTCTGCTTCGCAGGCGTATCAACCGTGGGTTCTCTCGTCGTCCCGGCATTAAGTCGCTTCATTGAGAACGTCTTTGTGTACGACATGGGCATATGGGCAGCGCTAGAAGCATCGTTTGCCGAAGACAAACGTGCTCTGAACACGACCCCCGTCATGCTGTCGTATGCAGAATATCGGAAGGTCGATGGCAAGCCCAATACTAGGGAACGTGTTGTTGACACCCGCGTATTAGCCTACTCGAACTTCAAGGACGCAAGGCCATGGGGCCTTGATATCTATCAATGTTCGAACCCTAGCTGTGGTACCAGGGCTCACAACATAGTCTTCCACGCGGATGGAAAGCAATACTACGGGCGAAAGTGGCTCAGTACATTGATGAAGACGAGATGCTTGAAGTGCGGGGAGAAGCGCAGGGGCATACGACCTCCGACATGGGTGAATCAATGTGATGGTGAAAACCTTGGGCGTGTCTGGTACCAATGGCCTCTCAGCATTTCTCAGCGCATGGACATCGGGATCACGCATTGATCATGTTTGTTAAACTAGGGCAAACAATATGATATTACTCGACCTTCTACACCTGTATGTCGTGCATCTATTCTCACAATTGTGATTTTTCAAAATAAACACCGGGCGCGGAGGGGACAGACTCTCTGAGCGTGTTGTAACAGAGTCTCGGGGTGCGGGATGCAAGGGACTGCAGAGAAGTAGAGAGAACTGAGACCAGATCAGAAGACAGCTCTTATTTATATATCAACGCACAGGCCTGGCACTTTCGAAGCGCAGGAAATGTCAGAACCGCCTGGAGGGTTACACAGCCACTGATCAAAGCTGTATGTTCGCGAGCTCACGTGCTATGTTGATTGTCCATTCATCAAAAAGTTGATCACTTAACTAACTCATTTTATACAACGTTGTTTCTGTATGAGCTTCATCTTCATTGAACTTGAAGCACGTCTCATGTTGTGCAATGGAAGGGTGGCGTGGGAATGTCACCCGACGGTTCAAATGGTTCACTTTCTTCTTTGTTTCCTTCTTCTCTCACTCTCATGCAACCTGTTTGCCTTGTCGTAGCTCCTTGTCGGAGCACTGAGTTGTTGCTCGGACAAGACATTCATGGTTATTTTACATGTTGCGAGCCCTGTCGGGTGTTAGTCTGTTGTCACAGTCGCACATTAGTTTTCTCTCACAACTCTCATCATCTTCTCACCTGTTTGTTTTGTTGTAGCTCCTTGTTGGAGCACTGAGCTGTTGCTCGGACAAGACATTCATGGTTATTTCACATGTCGCGCTCGCTGTCGGGTGTTAGTCTGTTAATTTGCTCTGACAATGGTAAATTTCACGTGTTACGCACCTTCCTGGTCGTCATATCACTCCCAAAAAGCTACGTGAGAGTAACGCCATGCAAGACATCCTAGCACAACTCTATGCGTGAGAGTAGGGGAGTCATATATATCACTCCCGAAAATTACGCGAGAGCAACGCCATCCAAGACATCCTAGCACAACTCTATGCGCAAGAGTAACGCCATGCCAGACATACTAGCACAACTCTATACGAGAGAGTAATGCCATGCGAGATGTCCTAGCACAACCCCATGAAGTTAATAACAGTTGCATGTCAGACCTCTTCCGCAAGTCTCTCATCATCTTCCCACCTGTCTGTTATGTTGCAGCTCCTTGTTGGGGTCTCGAGCAGTTGCTCTGATAATGATATTCTTTGTTATTTCACTTGTTGCACGCCTCGCCGCGTGTTAGTCTGTGGTGACAGTCGCACGGTGGATCTCACCCATTTGCCTTGTCGTAGCTCCTTGTTGGGGAATCGAGCAGTTGCTCTGACAATCACATTCTTCATTATCTCACGTGTTCGATGCCTTGTCTGGTGTTTGTCTGTTGTGACAGTCGCACATTGATTCCCTCCTACAACTCTCTCGTTGTATTCCTATCTGTACTTCTTGCCGTAGTTCCTTGATAGAGTTCGAGGTGTAGCTCTGGCAATGGTAATTTTCACGTGTTACGCGCCTTCCCGATTGTATAAGGCATGTTGACAACATTCATCGGCACGTTTCGGTCTCGCTGCTGAATACACCCACCGTGCTGAAGCCTTCATTCTTGGCACTGGTACCATTTCTGGACCCATCTTGTACTGCTGTTGTAACTTGCACATTTTCACGGTCTACATACATTGGGATTACGCTTCGTCTCTTCCAAGCTATTGATACTCACAGTGGCTACGGTTTAGTAGCTATTCATCATTGCTAATATGTCTTCCGTAGACTTCCCTTGGTCATTGCAGCACATCATCCCTTTCTGGTCGCGCACTCAGCACCATGATAGACGCTCATCCTGCGATCAGTCGCCGTGGCATTGGAACGTAGAACAAGGAATCATTTGTTTATCATTGTTTGTCCACACAGAAAATTGTCAATTGATTGCACGACGATCGTCTGACATTGTCGATGATGACTGTCAATATTCCCCTCGAGCTTCTCATGAAGATTTTTACTCTCGCCACTCATAGAAGAGAGGATGCAGCATCCTGGATCCTTTGTTGCAAAAGGACATATATCTTGTGAGTGTTAGATACCATGTTGAATCCCTCTCTACTCATCATTTGCATACAGGTTCGAAAGGTTACTGTACAATAAGATCGTCTTGAATGATGAAGACCACGCATGCAGATTTCTGCAATGCTACCGCCTTCGGCAAATGCATATTGATACTCTCCCATCGACTAGATCGATGTTTTTCGGCGATGGTATCAAGTACGCCACCCTAGTCGAGATACTGTCGCTCTGCAAAGACATCACAAACCTTTCCATAGTATCACACGACGACGACGTCCTAGCTGACCTCACATCTCTGCATCATGTACTGGAACCCCTCCCACTCACGGTGCTCTGCTTAAACACCAGATCAGCACCCATTCGCTCTTCCATGATGATGGTGAACATATTCGCGACATTGACGCATCTTGAGATCGACGATAAGGAAATGCTTCGGCTGGTTGACATGCATTCCTTCCCCAAGTTGACCCACCTGGCGCTTTGGCCTGTATTTGGCAACACAGGGATGAACGTCGGTAGGGTGGTGAAGCATCTTCTTGAACATCCAACCCTCCAGGTCCTTGTGTTTCGGGCCACTGGTCACCGCGCATATGCAAAGTACCTGGAATATCATCAAATTTACGATCCTCGCATAATCATCGGACCTTCACAAATTTTGGTGTGGGATGATTTCGGACGTGGCGACATGTTACTCTGGCAGCTAGCCGATGAAAGGGCCAACATGCCTGGCCCAAACCACAGTGAGTACTGCTTGGTGAATTTGACATAGTGGGATCCATTGACAACAACACAGGGAAGCATCGCTGCTTCTCTAACAGCACATTTAACAACAGATTTCGGGATTATTTGGGGCTTCCTCGAGTTCGTGAACGCGATGTAGATCGTGAGCTCGTAAAATGTTTTGTGGTTGGAGGTTCGCACGGTGGAGAAGTGCGAGTTACAATGATGCGCAACGAATCCAGTGATGAGGACTCTACTGACGATGACATGAACGAGGATTCCTCTGATGAGGACGTGGAGGATGGTCCTCCCAACGGGAACATAGATGCATAATGTAGTCCTGGAGCATTTTTGATGCTGTGTGATCTCGTTCATGCAATCCATACGTTTGTTACTTACTATGAGCTACTAGTTCACCATCCTGTATTTTGGCATGATATTTATGTCATCCATCAGTCGCTTAGGCCTACAGACGAATGTCCTAACTGACAGATGTATTTCCCAATGAACCTATATCGTAGCATTCAATGTGTTGAGCTGCGAGTTAATTGGTCCCGAGCTGAGTGGGTGGCGGTGGAAGCCGTAACTGCAACTAGAATGACCTCGTCATAGATACATACTCGGCTGGCTGCCTTAATCCTCTACTACGCACTATCAGATCTTCGAACCATGTCTACTCGAGAATATCGACCATGATATCTCGTCCAGAATTTCCTTAAATACTGAAAGCCTTGCGTTGGATAGATCGCCTCGTTCGCGGTCCTATTGGTTCGATAATTGCAAGTTAAAACAAGCGTCATTTACCTCAGGTATGTATCCGGCCTCTAGACGAGGCAGACGTATCGCGAGGGATCTTTTGTGTTTAAGTTATTGGATCCCCATATTATCTTCTGACGCCATCACGAGCAACAATTCTAACCAGATGAGTCCGCTCGTTGTGTTTCACTCATGTCCAATACTAAACAACTACTCTGGTTGTATACACTTAGAACACCCTTAGCCACACGATGAGGTGGAATAGACATGTTGTGTGGTGTAACTGCGACGGTTGGGCCATAAGACGACTGACGTCCACATGGAGCAGTCGCTTGCAAAGATGCTCATCGCCACTCTCGAACCTGGTTCTCCCGAAGAGATCCGTTCCATTGTGGCCATGTTTTCCGTCCAATCTGTCTTCTATCACCAAAAGTAGAAGCAAGGTCAACCCGACTATACGAAAGCGAAATTCCATAGGCCAGCGGATGATGACCTTACCATTCTGACGTTATTGTAATAGCAGCATATGCGCAAATATATCCAAGCCTCGGTAGTACGAGAACATCATGCATGCAAAGCATGCGGTATGGACACAACATTCGGAAGCAGCTAGTGGTAGATATTACCAACAGTATGAAAGGCAATGAGGCAGCAAGCAACACACCACTGACTTGAATGGTTGTTCCTGCATACCAGGACACCCGGAATCAAGTGGAGCAGTTTGAAGTTGCAAATTGCGACAAATGATGCGCTACGAAAATACGTACTGCGATGGCTTCGTTTGTTCCCATCATTCAGTGAGTCTCATCGAGTGTCGGCGTAGCCAGGAGGAAACCACACGACTCGCACGCGTGGGCGATTGTGTCTAATCCAGTCCTATTAAAACCTGATCTGCTCAATCTCCAAATGATCCATAAAACCGTTGAACTGTCCAAGGAGCTTGTGTCCCACGCAGGGAGATGGATGGTCATGATTCAAACAGTGACCAGACTCCTTTTTCATCTCGTGTAGGAGACGCCTCTGCATTCATTGGCAGCTCTGATCATGGGGCCAAGCACAATACCTACGCTGTAGTGTCATTGTGTGATCAAAGGTATGATTGGTGGGAAGATTCCAGGACAAAGTGTAAAATACATGGGAAACCTTTCAATCGATGTAAGATACAAACGATAGGAGCTATATATTCATCACAAGCATGTATTGATCGAATGCACATTGAAATTTGGCGAACGTAGGGCACAACGTAATAAAACGTTTATATACATCATCCCTGATCATACTGTAGGACCATGCAAAGGTGCGGAATATCTTCAGAGTATCGTACAATGGGACACTAGAGTATTTATGATGCCATATCCTACAATGAAGAAAATGCGGCCAATGCTTCGTCGAGTCCTGCTCTCGGTATTAGTTCTCCCCTATCGAATTGATCTCCTTTATATAACAATACTGGAGGGGATTTCCGTTTCGTGGCTCCGAGGTGTCGAGAGATTGCCTCTGCTATTGCCAAGCTGATGCTAGCGGTTTCGGTGTCGAGTATGGCTGATGTCGGTCCATTCTTTGCTCTATACGCCTTGCCTTGTGTGACCATAATGCACAAGGCAAGCAACGATCTCCTGAACAACTCTAATGATGGAATGTTAGCGACAAATGTATATGAATGATATGGGACTAGTTTTACTGATTCGAGGTGACAAGCGCGGTATGGCAATGATCATGCGTCGGAGTGTCTCCAGGGCATGATATAGGTTTTGGTTTGTCAGGCAGTCGCCGACAGTCACGTCGACATATCGAGAGAGTTCGGTGAGATGCATGCATCCATAGTGGTAGAAATGGCCACCTGTTGCGAACGATGCCACTGGTGTATAAACGGCATGGACTTGCCACGGGGGCATGATTCTACAACACAGTGTCTCAGAAAATGCGTAACAGTATTCGATATCACCTACAACATATCACCTGGGAGGAGTGTGATAACTTCGGCGTCGCAATTTGCTCTGATCCAATCCACATTTTCGGTGAAATTACCTAGCCTGATTGCGAATTCTTGAAGATGCTTGCGATCCTGGTGTCGATCCTTTGGACTGAATATGACCCAAAACTTGACTCCAATGTTCATCTTCAACCATGTCAGGCTCCCCTCAGCGTCATGATGCGGATACGTGAGGAATCCAGCGTGGTGAACGAGACCCCAGCCCTTTACTGTGAAATTTTCAGGGTGAACGTTCGAAGTTATCGGGACGTCGTATGTGGTTCCACTCCACCCATGAACGACGCCGTGATCAAGATTCCTGTGCGAATTATACGTCTGGTGTGAGACAATAGTGGTGCATGTTACTCACCTTAGACAGTCTGGCAACGATACCTGTCCGAGAGGTATGTCTAAAATGCAATGAATTGCGTTTGGATCCTTCATCGATTTAAAAAAGGACTTCAGCACTCCTGGCTTTGTCACCTGGGTATGATCGATAGAACGTGCCATAACATCTGAGATTTCTATGAGTGACTTCAATGCGTGCACGATGATGAGTAAATACTACCATGAATCCATACCGCCCTATGCGGAGAGATTGCATAGTGTCGATCCAGGAACTCAAGGGTCAACTCTCCCTCATCACCTTTGTGCCCCACACCTCTAAGTATCACAGTCTTATTCTGACTTAGGGAGTCCGCAATAATGTCATGAAGCTCGAACATTGGGACGTCGGTATTTGATATGTGTGTGACGAATTGTGAATCGGGTGTCGAGACAGGACATTGCGCGAGGTATTGGATGATCGGAACATCGACTGCAGCACAAACGTTGATGCTGCAATCATCGTATACGGTTGGCAATATTGTGGTGTGGCCGTCCTTCCACGTTATCTGAGGACTACTCATCTGAACCTGTTTTCCCCGAAGTCCAACAGTCAGATCTTTAGCAGTGGCCGCCGTCATCCTTGCCTGCATCACAACGGATGAGTATGAAACCGTATTAAAGTGTGAAGTAGAACATTACTGGAATTTGTGAGGACGTTGCTGGTTGTCAGCGGAATCGAATTTGTATCGCCGATAATCAGTGATGTGGCACAGATGTGGAGTTTCAATGGCGTGTGTATTGACTGTAATGTTTCCATATGGTGAAATCTCAATATGTATTGTATTTGTACATGAACGCTCACATAAGCATAGACCGCCCACTGATATGAGAATCACCCAGTTCAAGCCACAAATTGGAGAGTCCAGTACTGCATTCATGATATCCCCACATACGCATAGACTGCCCACTGATATGAGAATAACCCAGTTCAAGCCACACATTGCAGAGTCCAGTACTAAATTCATAATATCCCCGTGGCATACACCTACATCAAGTTATATACAACGTTTTTCTGTGATAGCGGACGACTGTATGAATTGAACGTAGAGAGAGTAAACCATGGGAAGGAGATTAACTGCGCGGTGATATGCCTCACATGGTCCAGAACCACTCCTGCAGAATCCATGAAGTCAGTCCGGCGTTGAAAGGACACAAACACTCACATCTTCATCCAGCGCTGCCGTGCGACTTGCAGGTAATTGATCTATAGCAACGGACACACGCGTTCCTTCTCGTGGTTCCATGTCAGCTGTTTCGACTGAATGAGCGATGTTCCAAACATCGGTGTTGTCCATGGAGACCTTTCTATGCCCAGCCGTGTCTTCATTCGAATCTTGAATATGCTCTGCGACCTTGTTACACTCCGAATGAAACACCATTTGCATGCGAGATTCCTCCTCGCTCTCAGTCCAAGAACTAGTGCCGGAACCTGATGTCAGCTCATCTGCCCCAACTCGAGGCATTATGAGAGACCTCTGTTGATCTAGGAAATAGATATATTTGAGGGGAACGCCTATAGGGTCTGTGGACTCACTGGTAACTGATTTGGTACGCAATGGTGCTGAGTTGGATTTCACAACCGGTGAAGAGGGACGCAAGAAGGCCTCGCCTTGACTCGCCCTAGATCGCTTTGGAAATCCTCGACCCCCTTCAGCCTATGAGAAAAATGTGTTATGTCAGTGAAGATCGTCTTCACAGTTTTGTAACTGAACGCCATCACCTTAGGGGGTGATAATGCTTTGGACAACGTCCTCTTCCGTTTTGGTAGGTCATCAGCATCGAACAATTCCGTTGATTCTTGGGCACTCGAAATCATCATACCATCGAGTGCCATTGCTATAGAGTCATCTCCACCCGCATCGTCAACCTCGCCTTCAGCGTCGATGTCTTGAAGGTGAACATGGTCTTCGAATGGTAAGACCTTCAACCATTCCAGGTGCTCGTGCGCCATCATGCTAGATGGTGCATTAGTCCTGCAATTGATTAATGCGACTACGTACCTGAGAACGGGAATTGGGGGCTCTGGAAGTGGCCTCACGCCAGGGTGACTACATTCCAGCCGGCCCTCACATGATGCCTTGCCTAGTTCATGAAACAGATGGGCGAGGTATTCTGGATATGTGTCTACGTGGGCGAGCGCAGAGTACAGACGCGTCATCCCTAATGCCTCTTTGAAATCTGCCTCATTCTCCGTCTCGAACGATGCAGGATGGTTTGGAATCAGCAGCTTCTCGACCAATCCACGAATAGGAGTCTTTGTCAGCTGTCTGAATCGAAGCAAGATCCATGTCCCGAGTTTCAGGAATATCTGTGAGTTACCCTTATTGAACGCAGTGTGATTCCATTCCTCCCAATCTTCAAATGCTGATGGAAAGTCGATATGCTCTAAGTGACGAAGATCCTGCTCCTTGCTATTGAATGATATCTCATACAATAGACATGTAGGAATCACTCACGGGCATGGCCTCAGGGAGGTCTACATGAGGTTCATCATCAACCTGTTGAATCCGCTACACAAGATCATACGGATTGATTGTTCAACGAGATAGCCCGACGCAGGTGGGTATCGAACGTACCTGATTTGTTTCTGCAGGTGGCGGGGCGTCCACGACTCTTGCTGCTAATTCATCTGTCGCATCCCTCCCAATATCCTCGTTGATGGGGGAGTCAGCATCGCTACTTTCATACTGATTAACAGGGAGGTGAGTGAATAATGACTTGAGTTGTAGAGTGGTAAACATACCTCAACATTGGACGGTACAATCGCCTTCGCCTTTCCCTTCTCAGTCGCCTTGCGAGCAGGAGACTGTGGACGCATCGCTATTGGCGACTTTATGATAACATCACCGTCGACGTCCTGTGCAAGAGGTGAGTCCCATCAACAGTGACTCGGATCTGAATACACAAACCTCATCATCAGCGATCACCATCACATCTCGTTTTGCCTTTCTGGTGGTATCTTTTGGAGCACGATTGGAACCAGCCTGACGGGTTCATTTCCATATCTATTAATATGCGGCTGGTGTATACAGGATGTGACATGCCTTGCGTAGTTGTCTATCTGCCATTGAGCCACCTTTCCGATGTTTGCGTGTTTTCCGTCCATGATCTTTCGTCTCGAAGGTATTTGCAGCGTCATCGATCTCATCCTCCTCCATCGGAGACAACTTGCGCGGAACCTGTATGATATAACATTGGTAAGTTAGCTGGGTGTAAATGAGACATACATTTCGACGACCAGCTTTCGTATTTTTGCGTGCTTTATGTACATCAGGCTGTGTCTTGTGCGATAGTGGAGTCATATCAATCGGTTCGCCCAACTTCTTGGAGGCCACGCGTGTCGCCTGAATGACAATCAACATGCTAATGAACAACCTTCCTGTATATTCAAACCTTTGCTCGAATGCTGCCTTTCCGATTTGTCTGAGAGCATGATCGATCCTCTTTGATATCCACAATATTGATCGCCTCATCCGTATCATCGTCTGAAGATGTACTTTCTGACGTTGAGGAATCAATGGGCGCCACCGTCGTCTTTACCGTGTTGGACGTCGACCCGATGCGGCTCTCCTGTGCCTGAGCAACTTGTGTCGCCTTTTCCAAGCTTTCCCTCGCCTGCTTGACTATGGAAGAAACCATACCGTCGACTGAAACATCGTGTGAAACGCCTGGGACGCCACACATGTCCTCTCCGTTACAAAAGTCCTCGTGGTAAGAGGAAAGAGTGACTTGATGACTGAATCAGCATGCAGTAAGTACTGAAGCGACTTGTAGTAGCTCACGCTTCTGGACTGCTTTGTAGACCTTTTTGTTTCTGAAGTCATCCCAAGTAAGATTGATCCTCGTAAGTGTCGCCTTTTGCATGGGCTCGATGAAAGCGCTACCGTGCATTGACATGACGAAATGATAGTCAAGATGTGCTGAGCGCCATTTCGTGTCGTCGGGTCGCCAGGTACCCTTGACTTCTTGAATAAATGCTGACAGGACGTCATAATAATAATCCGCGATCGAGGTGTACATGTCCAGAGCGACGTGCAGGTCCGGATACTTCTGCAGGGTGATGGCTGCCTTTCGATAAAGGCCCATGTGATGAATGAGGAGCCACAATGTGGTGTGGTACTGAATTGGAACGATGGACTGTGATTTGATGTCTTGTAGAACATTTAGAGTGTTCCTAGAAAAGCTCACACACCTTTGCGTCATCGACGATCAGGGTGAGTGTATCTCTATTGCCATTGACATGCAACACAACGGATTTTGTAGTAAACGTCTTGGTGCGCGACTTGATCTCCAGAACAATCGGATTTTGAGTGCTGTGTGCAGAGGAATTCATAGTGGACGAAATGATGTATGTCGGGTATAACGTGCAAAGTTATCTTCTTCTATGGATTCCCAAAATGGACAAACGTGCCACTCCGCGGAACCACTTTATCGATCGTCACGCCTCTGAGTTCGTGACATCTGTTGAATCACAATTTTTCCATAAAGCACAAATATACCAATTTGAGGCGAGTCACGCGATGACCTATTTCAGGCAACGTTGTAGTATTTCATACAGGTTCATCAGTTTATCACTGGCAGAGATGACTTCCATATTTGCGATTATATTATATTGATGCACTAAGAACATGATCAAGCTTTGTTGATGTTAAGGTTCGCCGGTGTTTTCCGCAGATTATACAGCACGTTTAAGCTATGTATATGTAAGGACTAGATATGGAATTTTCACACATTCTTTCGCGCCCATGATCTCTCCAGGTCATTTTGCACAATACGCACAACGTTCAACGTCAGATCATGTACAGGTTCCTGTGCCACCCTCTCTACCAGCTCCAGCATCGGCTTCGTCGCAGGCTCCTCCACTATCCCCATTAACCACATCGCAATATGGCACACCAATTTTAGGCCAGACTGCTGCATCATCTCCCTCGCAATCTCGCGCCACTTCATCAGCCCAGTCTGCTACATCAGCTCCCGCACAGCATTCGAACAGAATTCATACGCTCGCCACTGCTACATCTCGTTCACAATCTCTTGAACAAGCGCCCGTAGCTGAATCGGGAGATTCTCAGAGACAACGACGAAAGGCAGCTGTCAAAGGGGAACTTCAGCGAAAGAATGCAAACGCGAAGTCCCTCAATTCGCCATATAAAATGTTGACTCCGATTCTGAGCGACGGAGAGACTGACGCAGATACGAAGATGGACGTTGAATATCCAGTTCCTCCCTCAGACGAGTTGAATAACATGAAGAATCCTCTCTTGGTAGGTTATCCAGTGCTTATTGATGGTATATATTGACCTTCATCACAGCATTGCATGTATTGCCAAGACGTCGGTACATATATCTGGAAGTGCATCGGCAAAGATTGTGGAGTATTGGCTTGTGTTGCGAAGGCAAAGGGCGATCATGGGTGCATCGATGCCACACCGGATGAGCTTACCAAGGTCGTCAATGTAGACGCCAGCACGTTTTACTGTCCCCAATGTCATCGAGCAAATGGCAAACCACTGCCGGTGTGTCATCTCTTCTTCCTCCATACGATTATTATGATACTGATACTCGATGAACCTAGTACAAGATTCACGGATATTCAGTGCGACAGGAATTTACTTTCCGTAATTACTTTCCTCTCCTCAGCGTATTCCTGTCATGGAGTGGGTTTGGCAGAGAGTACGCTACAGATATTATCCAGCGGACACTACAGGAACATTTCAGTCATGTCCCCAGCAGGGTAAGTCGTTTGGAACAAATATTATATTCATGTTTCACACTTATACGCTTAGTTGCGTCTCGCATCGCGTAAATTGAAAGCCGGAAACAATCGCCCAAGCTCTATGACACCCGATTTTGAATGGCTGGAAAGCATAAACTACGAGGGCAACTTGCTTATCTTCATCGATACCCATTCCGATACCGCCACGGGGAACCTTGTGGTGTCTGGAAATGCGGCAAATTCGAACTCTGTTCCAGTGCACGAGGTAAAGTGTTCAGGGTCATATAACCGTGGTCGCCTTTTGTTATAACTCATTTACTGCTAGCTTCTACGCAACTATCTAGGCATAAACCTCCAGACGGCCTTGCAACACATCGGAAAAATCAACTCCACCTCAGACGCCGGACCATTCATTCGTGGAATTGTGGTTTCCTCCTGTGGTTCCACTGGAAGAGTCTCCGAGAGCGTTGACCGCTTGAAGCGTTTGGTAGAAATGTTAGTGACTGCTTCAATCACATTGATCATGTAACTAAAGATGGACACGCCAGGAATATCTTCGATTTCGTGTTCTCCTTTGCAGGAGTATCGACTGTGGATTCTCTCGTTGTCCCAGCACTGAGCCGCTTCGTTGAAAACGTCTTCGTGTACGATATGGGCATTTGGGCAGCGCTGGAAGGATCGTTCGGGGAAGACAAGCGTGCTCTCAACAATACCCCGGTCATGCTGTCGTATGCAGAATATCGGAAGGTCGATGGCAAGCCCAAGACTAGGGAACGTGTTGTCGACACCCGCGTATTAGCCTACTCGAACTTCAAGGACGCAAGGCCATGGGGCCTTGATATCTATCAATGTTCGAACCCTAGCTGTGGTACCAGGGCACACAACATGGTCTTCCACGCCGACGGAAAGCAATTTTTCGGGCGAAAGTGGCTCCAAACATCGATGAAGACGAAATGCTTGAAGTGCGGGGATATGCGCAGGAACATACGAGCCCCGTCATGGGTGCATCAATGTGATGGTGAAAACCTTGGGCGTGTCTGGTACCAATGGCCTCTCAGCAATTCTCAGCGCATGGACATCGGGATCACGCGTTGAATACGTTTGCTGTACTAGTGGAGACGATATGACTTCTCCAACCTTCCGTATGTGTCGTTGTCGATCCCTATCATTTGTGGTTCACTACATATTCATCCCATTCGTGTCGTGCATCCAATCTAAAGGTCGTGATTTTTGGTACTGGTGTTGAGCATGCTTTGATCATGAAAGTCATTAAAGTGCATATTATCAAAATAGATCTGTAAACATAGGACAACGTTAGTCTGTATCCTGTCTAGCATAGTGACAGATACACAGAGACTACTCCTTTACAAACGTGAAACCAGACATTCTGTTGTATGAGATTGTTCGCATGCGTGGTCTGGAAAATCCCATGCAACCGACTTCCTTGTTTCGCGTTTGTAAAGGACTAGCATTAGTCTGTACAGTTATCGAAATAGCATCGCCAAGGTTGTCAGCATGTGTTCAATTCATATTCTACCTACTCAAATACTATACGAAACACTTTAATACGTTCGACAACTTCGGCAAGCAAGTGGTCAGAAAATAAAATTGTGAACCAAATGAAGGCGCACAAACATGCTTTTCGGAAGACCAAACACAATATCAGTTGAGATGGTCCGTTTGTGAACCTCATCAAGCATGACCATGGAGTACATTAGCAAACTACCATGCGCTGTATGGTGCCACAACTTGGTCCGTTTTCGAAATAGTGACCTCAGCATCGCCAAGGTTGGCAATATTCATTCAATTTATATTGTACCTACTCAAACACTATACTAAACACTTTAATACGTTAGCAGAGAAGCCTTGTTGTCTATCCTCTCCATGCCTTGCGAAGCTTCTCACGAGATATATATAAACACAGATCACTATGCGTGGCGTGGGAATGTCAGTCACGTGATCTTTAAAATGGTTCATGTTCAATGTTTTCGTTCCCATCATTCTTCTTTCACTCTCCCATCTCCCATTGTCTTCACAGCCTGTCTATCGTCGTAGCTCCTTGTTGGGGTGTCGAGCTGTTGCTCTGACAATGACGGTCTCAGTAATTTCACGTGTTCTCTATCGTCTCCATGCCTTGCGATGTTGCGTGGCGTGGGAATATCAGTCACGTGATCTTTAAAATGGTTCATGTTCAATGTTTTCGTTCCCATCATTCTTCTTTCACTCTCCCATCTCCCATTGTCTTCACAACCAGTCCGTCTTGTCGTAGCTCCTTGTTGGGGTTTTGAGCTGTTGCTCTGACAATGACGGTCTCGGTCATTTCACGTGTTCGGCGCCTTCACGGGTGCACATCTGTTGTTGCAGACGCACGCTGGATTCCTTTCCTAAGTCTTTTATCGTCTTCCAACCAGTCCGTCTTGTCGTAGCTCCTTGTTGGGGTTTCGAGCTGTTGCTCTGACAATGACGGTCTCGGTCATTTCACGTGTTCGGCGCCTTCACGGGTGCACATCTGTTGTTGCAGACGCACGTTGGATCTTTTTCCCAACTCCCTTGTCGTCTTACAACAAGTACGTCTTGTCGTAGCTCTCTGTCGGGGTTTGGACTCTGGCGATGACGCTCTTGCTCATTTGTCGTCTTCCTGGCCTTTGTGTGCGTTAATCTGTCCTCTTGGTCGCATGTCGGATCTTTTGCTTCATTTTTCTGTTTACAGTCAATTCTTGTTCTTGTCGCTCTTTGCTTCGGCTTCCTGCTGTTGCTCATGCGCGAAACGCCAAGCACCAGTACTTGCTTCACCGTGTAAAATGACATTCTACATATGTGAGGACGGAGCAATTTTGTATTTCGTGTGAGCTCCATGTGCGCGCACCACCAGTCCGATTTGGTGCCATGTGCGCGTGCCACGTCAGCTCCAGTATCACTTGCTTGAAGTCACCTGTCGTCAGTGGGACAGGTGAATTGGTTCACTAGCTGCTTCTGTGAGATCATCACCGCTGTGGAGATTCATGCGTGTACTCACAATGCCAGTACGAAGCACAGGTGACCCTACGTACACCAACTTTGTAGAAAGAGGGGAAGACAGACGGAACAGAATCGTACTTCATTTCCTTCACTCTGCAGTGAAGGAAGCAGAGCAGATACCTCCGGACGCACCTGAACAAATGCCAGACTACCTGTTTAAACTGGACACTCAATTGAAAGCAGTTTCCACTCCGTCCGGCTTTGTATGCGACGACGTTCAACGGAAGTCAAGGGTTGACGTTAGAGAAAACGGTGCTCGACTGGCACACAGATTTATTCGCGCACGGACAACTGTACACTGCACTCACGAGGGTGCGAGGTAGTAGAGACATTCGAGCGCTTTTTCGAGAAGGAGAACAAGAGACGACTGCCGACGTAGTGTACAGAGTCATCTGTTATTATAATCGAATTCAATGCACAACCGTGCGAAGATGAATGCTGCAAGCTCATCTGTTGTGATGTGTTGATGCGCAACCGTCTGAAGGTGAGCAGAGCGCTTGTACACAATACGGTAATTGGGTTGAACCTTCGGCTGTGAGAGGACTCACCCTTCACTATTCATGTGTCCCACGAGCTTCGCATCTCACGATGATGACAAACAGACATTTCAACTATACGGAGCATCTCCACGAAGATCAGGGAAAGCCGAGAAGACCCGTCATTGGTCGACGGTTCGTTGACGGATGAATTCAATTCAAGCCTTTTGTTTGAAGTCTGGTGTTTGAGAGATTCAATAGCACTATAGAAAGTGATTGCTGGAAATTGCTATGGCGTCCAACTCAAACTAGCTTTTGATGCACCCAATCTAATCACACATGTAGAGTGACATTCAAGCAATGATTTGCCATAAGGCCGTTCTACAAATAACTGGTCTGGAATATGGGGGTATACGATCTAGATAATGCGGAAAACCACTTCAGCTCCGGACTGGACACACCACTCCTGCGCATACGTAAGTAGAGGTTCTGGGTCTGGACCCGAATGAATATCAGTATTAGATTATTTACAATATACAATGCTACATCATTCGTTCAGACCAGTCATTCATCATGAATCGGAACAACCGTCCTACCACGTTGGTGGATGCCGACGCATCGGATTACGCCACTGGAGCTCTATTGTCATGGGGCGAAAATCGTGAAAGTGCTAAGCCTGTTGCGTTCGACTCAGCTCAGCTACATGGACCACAACTGAACTATCCTGTGCATGAAAAGGAACTATTAGCCATCATACGTGGACTCAAGAAATGGCGTTCCGAATTGTTAGGTGCTCACATTGATGCCTACACTGACCATCGAACATTACAGAACTTCGCCACACAACGAGACTTGTCGCGTCGACAAGCCCGTTGGTCAGAGTATATGTCGCAATACGACCTTGATATCCACTATATCAAGGGTGAACTCAATGAAGCAGCGGACGCGCTCTCACGCCGTACAGACACCATCGGCTCTAAACAAATATGCGCAGCAATTCTCAGTATTGTAGCAGACAGCGACGTACGCGCTCGCATAGTCCAAGGGTACGCCCTTGACCCTTGGTGTAAACAATTTATAGGGTCATTTCAGAAATAGGTTTCAAACTTGTAAAACATAACTTCTTGTGGGCTGGTACATATCGTGGGGGGTACTTCTAGGAATGATATGAGCCATGAATTAAGAAAATCGGTGGTTCGGTTATGGAGATATGGTCGAAATACTGATATTTTGGCCCACCCATCAGATGTCACAATGGATGACCTCCAGATGCTCTGGGACCGTTCCAAATCGATTCCTACGCTTGAAAAACCCTAGGACAGGTCCCTACAGTATCGGGTTTGAGTCAAATTGAGGCATAGCCACATATGTCAGGTAGGGG
>MU179390.1:51915-74249 GCA_016767475.1 Suillus weaverae | reverse complement strand
GCTCCAGGTATTTTTCTCGCTTGTCAATTGATGATGACATCTAATGGAGATCAATAGCCTCCTCAGTTGATGCGGAGCGGGCATTTTCAGGCGGCCGTCTGCAGGTCAACCATCTCCAGCATGGCATTAATTCGCAAACCTTCAAAGCTCAAGTTGCCGTCGGATCATGGTACAACACCCCTTCTCCCGCAGAAGTAGAGAATCTCGTGGTTCTTTTCGTCGGCTTCGCATTGGCAACATTATTATATGGCTTGACATTCTTTCGTGAGTATTTAATGCCCTCTCATTGAACCTGTCTCATCCGAGTCCTTTCGTATTGTTGCAGAGATGTACATTTTTTTTTTCTCGATACTCGAACAATAATATATGGACAAGAGTCTTGGTACGCTTTTCCTTCCCTCTCTGTCAGGTACCCGTCTGACATTCCCACTTTCTCGCAGGTCGGGGCACTATTGTAATGTATTCTAGCTTCCAACTTGAACTACGCCTTACACATATTCAGTGTCCTAGATACCACTTCAACTTGCCTAGGTGCGATCATTTTTACATGTGTTTTCTGTATTTCTGACCTAGATTCATAGTATCTGAGCTGTACAAGCTTCGTCTCCATTCCTCCAATTTCTAACGCATCTGAACAGATTATATCACTACCTGATAACAATGTTCGACATCAGCATGGATGTCCTATATGCCACACCATAAGTGTCACTTCGTGAAGTGTACAAGTGCGGGCCTTTGTAACCGTTTTCTCTAGGGCTTTTTGTGTAAGTGGACTTGTCACATGGACACTTTAGCTGCTTCTCACTGTCTGCCGTAAAAAGACACAAGATCTCCTTTCGGTGAGTCTATACTCTAGACGTGATTTTCGGCGTACCTCACAGCATCATTCTCACTCTGATCGCACAGTTGTAAGGGCGCCAATCATCGATATAACATGTGACATACCTTACTCTTCCTCAGGTTCTTCGCTCGTCGACTTTATACTGGTGAGTCAGTTTCACGTATTTCAATTGTCTCATCCCTCAATAGTTTGCGGTGGTCCTTCGAGTATCACTTCGAGAGTCGTCGCAGTGGCAGTGGTATGTGTTTGGTAATCATGCTCAGTCAATTCCACTAACCCTGTCACAGTTTTTTTGTGCCTTCATTGCCTTGGGTCAGTATCCTTTCCCGGCGTGTAAAACCTTACTTGACACGGTGTTTGATTGCAGTGTTCGGCCTGAGTTAGTTTATTTGATATTCAATTGAATTCTATTGACGGCAGTGCAGCTTCAATAGGGCAGGTGTAAGCGGATATTGAGTGATCATGGATGCCGCCACTGATTCTGATTCATTTCTTAGCTTCAAGCAAAGGCAGCTGTCTGCATTTGCATTGCCTCCTATGGCCGTGGGTGTTTCAATTGATTCCACGTATCGGGAGAATGCTCACCGGGAATCACAGGTTGTCGTTGGCATCAGCCAAGGCTTCGCAGCAGTCACGAACATCATCATTTTCGTTGTGATGTATTGGTCATTGCGTCCAGTGCGTTATCCGGACATGCTCCTGTTAGTGTTTCATGTTGTGAGGCACGCGCAACTGCTCACAACGTTGTTTTCAGGCCTGAGGGAGTGGTAGACAATATCGTTGTGCTGTGTGTCGGCCGTGGCCTAGGACTCGCGTGAGTTTTACTCTGTGCTAACTTGTGCAGCCTAACCATGTTTCTATTTCTCAGGGTCATTCAGCTGGCCTACTTTGGCACGGTAGGTGTATTCTCAGGGAGCAGCCCTCCATAACTAATATATACAGTTTGTTGCAGCACCAGGGAAACCATACTGGATAGCATTCCAGATGGTATCACGCTTCTTCATTGCTTCCACACCGTTGCTGGCAAACTCAAATTGGTCACTGCTCTCTATCAAGCTCGCGGTGCAATATGCTCAGCTTCGCGAGATCGAAAGCATGCGTGCCATAGCGCTTGCACATCAGAACCGGAACCTTCAAACACGGTATGTTAGGCTCAGTTCACATCACTGATTTGTTATCGCTACATAGAGCTCTCGTCAAACCCCACCATTCGCTCGCATCTTGCAGCGCTTTACGACACCCTTCTCCAGCAGAATCTCCTACGCATCAGTTAGTGGTCAGCCGAACACGATGATACTATGCTTCCTCTTACCTGACCATGGCTCGTAGTCAACACTGACCCCGGCGTGGACGACACTCTAGCTATGTATGTGTTCAACTCCCTCTGATCTGCTCGGTTCTAAATCCAGCATCGACATCCTACTTACTATCGCATCCCCTGAACTTGAAATCATTGGATGTATTGTTTTATTCGGTTCGTAAATGCGTCGAGATAGGCTGAAATAGAAATCTTATCGATATCTGATCACAGGGAATACCGATGTTCACGCTGCTTAGTTGAGGCGCTGCTTACTCGCAGTCTAAAAAGAGCCTGAACATGACTCCGCAGCCACAATATTTACAAGCTCTATCAGGCGATAGGGCGCCACATTGCGCTACATCCTGAAGATGCAGCGGGGTTTCCGAGTTTCTCGCCTACGGTCCCGCCCTCCTTGCAGTCGGACCAGAAGGACCTTTACAAGGTGGACGGCACTTTGCCCAATACTTCCATGGCCGGTAAGTTTCTCTTCAAACTTGGGAGATGGAGATGGGTGCTCATCGTCCTGTAGTGATGGCTTATCAAATATAAGCGAACGCCACCTGACGATATAGTACCTGATAAATACTTCGGCCCACCTTCACCGAACCCTGATTCACAACGGGCCGCGGCACAGACCAACAGTGGAGAGCATGGAAGCGACCGAAGTTGTTTCTGCTTCTAGTATTGTTCGTTGTTGCTGACATTTTCTGTATATTTATTCGTGTCAAGATCGTATGCATGTTGGAAGGCGTTCATCGTTTTGCTGGTGCAGCAGAAGACAGAAGCTTGCACGTCATCAGGGTGCACGTCAATCAAAGTGGGTCTCTGCAGAAGTATGGAAAGCTTCAATCCATCTGAGAATATCGAGTGGACTCGCCCGGCGAATTTATTACCTGCATGATCCACTACAATTCAGGCAATATTTTGTTTTATTCCAGTCTGCTTGGTGAACTAAGGTTTTATCAAATGTCGCCTCAGATCTTGTCTTCGTGATAACTCACTCTGTCATCACCATCCTGGACTTACGAATCATGCGAGTTTTGCAACATACAAAACCCGCGTCATTTTGGACCTATCACTTGCATGTGTCTGGACCACAAACGCACGTGGATTCGCGTGGGCTCTATGGGTGTGCTCTCACTCTGGGACCGACTTGCTTCTCAAGAGCTGGCAAGTTGGTAAAACTTCTCTGGGAAAATCTGCGAGTGAACCAATGCATCATCCATCTAACAAAAGGGAAAGGGAGTTGGGTAATGGTTGCCGTCGAGAGCTGGAAAGGTGGCCCAGAGTCTTCACCCATAAGCGTCATCGAGGTCTGGGACATTAAAAATAGTCTTCTGGTGGAGAGCTATATGACAAGAACCACGTCTACGCCGACAGAGTGTGTTCCCGCTTCCGGCACCCTCGCATGGCAGTGGTGGTGAGGAAGGCGACGAGGGCTGGATCCAAAGCGTAAGTGGCTTGCATCATGGTGTGATCATCTTACCAATTAGCTCATTGCAGGCCCAAAATATATTCCCTCTTCCAGACGGCCTGCGTTCAGGGGATTCATCTGCCTATCTAGATATTGTACCAAATGACGGCTACAACCATATTGCTCTATTCGATCCCGCCGAGAGTAAGACTTCACGTTTCCTCACTTCTGGCCCATGGGAAGTCACAGGGGGCATCAAAGCAGTGGATACGCAAAGAGGATTGATGTGAGTTAATATTTTTTTTTAATTCCCGTCGGAGCTTCATAATTTGTTGCGCCCATATCCCGCCTACAGATATTTCCAAGCCGCGCGGTCATCAACCCAACGCCACATCTATTCGATCCCAATTTCAGCATCAAATTCAGAATACGTGGAGCCCATCTCGCTCACAGATGAATCAATATCCTCATCATACAGCGCTAGTTTTTCACCTGAGGCTGGATTTTATCTTCTCAATTACAACAGACCAGGTGTACCGTGGCAGCGAATTGTCAATGTTGGCAACAATGGTAATTTCAATCCTAATTGCCATCATCAATAAAACTAGCGCTTACACCTTAGTTCCAGATTTCGATTATGTTCTGACGGACAATTCTGCATTAAACACCACATTGGCTGAATTTGAAACTGCCGCCGTCACGTATTCAACTATCGAGAGTGATGGGTTTGGTTAGTCCGTTTGATGCGCTCTTATCGCGATGAAACTTTATACAGCCTCTCAGAGCTAAATGTGAAGGAAATGCGTCCTCCGCGCATGGATGACTCAGGGCGAACGAAGTACCCTGTCTTATTCTTCGTGTTTGTACATGCTTTTTTGAAACCAACCTCACTTATTTCTGATGTACTCAGGTACGGTGGGCCAGAGAGTCAGCAAGTTAATGTCGCGTACAAACGGGACTGGCATGACTACCTCGTTTGCACACTCCAGTATATTGTCGTCACCATAGACGGTCAGGGAACTGGATTCAAGGGGCGGCAACTGCGCAACCCAGTAAGGAATAATCTTGGCTTCTGGGAAACCCAGGACCAAATCAACGCCGCACGGTATGGAATGCCTGATTTTGTGAGCTGTAGTATTAATATTTGGCAGCATCTGGGCTGGGAGAGACTATATTTATATTGACCGGAATCGTATTGGAATTTGGGGATGGGTAAGCCAATATTCGGGATTCTGTGGCCAACGTATCAATTGACTGCTGTAGTCATATGGTGGGTTCATGGCTTCCAAGGTTGCGGAGGCAAATGCCGATATCCACACTTTGGCCATGGCCGTCGCTGTATGTATACATATCTCTTCCTGACGAAGTCATCGCACTCACCAGCGAGTCTAGCCTGTGACCAGTTGGAGACTATATGATTACATTTATACAGAACGGTATATGGACTTGCCTGACAGTAATCCTGGAGGTTACATCAATGCCTCCATTTCGCATGTAGAGGGCTTCAAGAACATAGACTATCTCCTTGCCCATGGCAGCGGAGATGACAATGTCCACTATGCAAATACGGCTCACTTGTTGGATATGTTCACAGAAACCAAAGTCAGAAACTTCCGTTTCAGGATGTTCACAGACAGGTTCGTCCCAAGGAATCCATTTCACGTAGTACAACGCTGACTGTTTTACATCGAGCAGCGATCACTCGATCACTCGTAGAGGTGCAAATAGAGAGGTTTGACGATTACCTACAACCAACAGAACCTTCTCAAGTCACACCAAGATATCGTGACGTGTTTGGCTTGCATTGATTCCCCATGCTGAGGAGGCATTGTGAGTGCCGATAGAGCAGGGGTGATCAAAGAGGGTCGGAAGCACCCACTAGTACACGTATTCATGATACTACGTATTGTTCACTTGCTTCACTGCACCTTGCAGTCTATTATCTAGAATCTATCGTAATATTTGCTTTTGACTAAACTCGCCCGAATTTCATGAAATTTGTTGTGAAGGGTGACTCGAAGAGCGCGCGCCTGATATCGTGATCATGCCAAAAACAGACTTGGTCCTGACTCGGATGCTCATCGATCATCTCTGACTCGGGCTCCTCCACATCTAGCCCATTGTATATATCTCCCTTATATCTACAGGCCACAAGTCAGCTTTCTTCGCGCTCATTCGACAGCCATGGCCACTCCAGTCGTGTCTTCTTCGCAACCCGTCCAGATTACCCGCCCTAGATGGACCACACGCTGTAAATGCAAAGAAACTAAAAGAGAAGAAGGACAAGGCGGCGGCGGCAGCATCTCAGTATCCACTCGAAGTCAGTGATTCTCTTTAATCTTCTTTAACTTTGACTGACTTCACCAGGTTTTTTTGATCATCACATCAAGCTGTTCGAAGAACTGCACACAAAACAAAATGAATTTGTGACAAGTATGCATGGCCTCCATCCCAAGATCAATTATCCTGATCACAGTCTCAGCTCAACCGCTGGAGGAGATGATTATCACGAGCCTCGATTGTTGGAAGCTGTCCATACCAGCAGTCCTTTACGTCGTGTAAAACTCCTTGCAGTTCGTTGCTACGGTCAATCTGCCCGTGGTGTCCTTTCAGGTGGCGTATCAGATGAAGATCCTAACTACCACTGCGTTCTTGGTCGTCCTCCTCCGGAAGACCCTCACCTCAACGAAATGGTTGTCCTTGTTTTTCTTGGCGATCGGTGTTGGTATCGTCCAGGTACAGACGACTGCGTCGAATAGCGGCACGCGGGAGATTCGTGTGGGGAGCGCCCATGATGCGGCGCCATTGCACATCCATATCATGAGCCCGCTGAAAGGCTTTGGCGCGGTCACTGCTGCCTACTTTACATCTGGTCTTGCAGGTGTCTACTTTGAGATGGTGCTCAAGAACTTCACGGCAGACCTATGGGTGCGCAATGTCCAATTCTCGCTCTTCTCACTCCTTCCTGCCTTCCTCTCCATCCGTGGATGGGCGTCCGCTTCTCCGTCTTCACGCCCGGAGCCAGTGTCAAAGCCAGCTCCAGCTCCTACTCCTACCTCTTCGTCCGACAGTCCAGACCTGTAGCTTCATCTTCGTCTTAATTGGCATTCCAATCTTTGACTCACGCTCACGACATCCTTATTGATCAATTGCCCTTCCCCGTCGTTCATGTCCCTTCTGGGTTTTGCATATGTACTTGGTGAGCTAGCCTTGAAGCGTATCGATGCACTCTTGACAGAGTTAAAAAAACTAGATGACATACCCCGGCATTGGAAACCTCTCAAAGGCCAAGGTTGTTCCTTCGGCCGCTGTCCTGGTATATTCATTCCTTACGTCTGTCGAATGGATACTATGGCCGCCCACGGTTCCAGCTGGCAAGTTCTCTTAATAACGAATCTAGGGTTAGGGTTGACTATTCCATATAAGGAGATCCGTTCTGGAACGTAACCCTAACCCCAAAGCCTTTGCAAAGTAAGTAATCCTTTCTGCTCGCTGAGCTTTCTAGCATACACGGAGTCTCACAACGTGTCCTTGTCCGTTTCCGAGAAGGCATCCCATCCCATCTGTCTTCGCCGTCCATCACATGACATCTTACACGAGGACTGTCGTTGTCCTGGGCGGTTCTTACCGAGGTGTGTTCAACACGAGCAGCCTTAAAATTCATTTTCACTGACCCACCTCCAATATCATCCAGGCTCCAGAGCTGCTCAAGTTCTAGCAGAGGGTCTGCCACAGGGTTGGAGAGTTGTTTTGGTGGATAGAAACTCGTGGGTTTTGTTTCCGATCCAGTGATTACGGTCCGCTGACCTCCGTTGACCCTCAGACATATGAATCGTGAGTTTTGTTGCTTTTGAACTTGGGATGTTGATAGTTTTTCTAGATACGCCGTTCTCGCCGGTCATGAACATAAAGCATGTACGTGCGCTAAATCCGCACGTTCCACTCTGTACGGTCACTGACCCCCCTGCTATAGTTATTCCTTACAACCACATTCCTTCCAGTTCTCTTTCAGACCTTCCTTCAAGTTCATCTCACGTTCGCGTGTAAGCAACTATTACCTCCATAGACAAGCATCGGATCATTCTCTCCGAATCTACTGGACCACACATTCCAGCAACGATCCTTAGACTTTCATTATGCTATACATGCTCTCGGCTCTCATTTGCCGTCACCAATAGACCTTTGGAGGCACCAAAAAGAAGGCAGAGCGAGGTCGACTTTGGAATCACCAGAAATACCAACATACGGAGGAACGAAGCCAGAGGGTATCTCATCCCTCCGAGAACGCCAGAGACGCGTTGAGGCTGCCACGTCCGTGCTGGTCATAGGGGGCGGTGTGCTTGGTATTTGTAAGTCATGTCATTGTAACGCCCATGACGCATCTAATGTCTATTCAATGAGTCGAAGTTTGACGACGCGATGCGTGAAGAAGGCAAGTGTTGTTTGTCATGTGGTTTCAATTAAGCTATGACGCGGCCCTTCGGGGTTTTGCAGGAGTTGAATGTTTAAGTTATTCTTGGAGAGCGACTCGATTTTGAGTCTCTCCAACACATCCGCTCCGAAAGGGTCTTCAGAACCACGCGTAGTACGAACTATATCGGGGCAGGAGATATCTGCCGACTTGCTGGTAGGCTTCTCCAATATCATGAGCGACAGTGATCTAAATGAGCGCATCGTCAGCTCCTATGCACTGGTCAAATACTGAACACATGGCTCCCCTCCTCGCTCACGTCCCGCATCCCACATGCCGCCCACATAATAGCGGCATTCAAATCCTCCACACCATCATCCTCTGAGCCCACAAGTCCGTTCACCTCATATACCGACTTCGTCATAATCCCACCTTTCTTATCTCGATGAATGAGCCGTAAGATGTTCCTCGCGGCGACCTCTGCTTGGTAATACACTGTACGTCCAGCTTTGATCGTGTCGAACGCGTCTGCTGCATCGCCCACGACGGAGATACTCGGGTATAAAGTCTCTTGGGATGAGTTGGACTCAAACAGGGTACCCATGGATGAGATGCGTGACAATTACGTGGAAGGTGTGCGAGCATGTGGGTTTCTGTGTCAAGATACAGATTCTTGAAGCGGTGCAATTTCTCTTGGTTTATGGGGAGTAAAGTGCTTCGCGCGTTCGCGCTATTTCTTCGTACTGACTGTTGGCGTTTCACTGTACTGTAGCTCTTTACCTTTGGCACTTATGTAGAGCATTATACCTGGTGGATTGGTTTAGACGTCTGTGATGGATGTGATGCGCATCATTTGATTTGCTTCTCCATTGCACAAGCACCTCTTGTTCAACAACGTCCATCTCGTCTTGCTTTTCATTCCTATACTGAGTGGGAGTAGCGGAAGTAGTAGAAGTAGTGGAAGTTGTGCTCAACTTGAATGACGAGAGGCTATCTCTTTGACATAGTGCTAGCGCTAGTGCTCTCTAACACAGGTGTGACCGCAACTCTCATTTTTCACTTGAATACAAAGTGAATCACAATCCACTCCATCAATGTGTTCAATCACCATCCCTAAAAACATCATGCACATGCTGGTGCAGCAACTTCCAGATCTTATAGAACATCACCCAGAGCCCTGTGCTCTTCAGTATCTACTGGAACAACTGGAAAGTCCTATTCCACCACCAGAAGGAGGTCTCAAGCGCAAGACTTGTTGTAGGGATGGGGCAAGGGTTGGTAATTTTGAAGGTCCACCAAGAAAGAGAGTGCATAGGGCAGAGGAGGAGGAGGAGGAGGAGGAGGAGGAGGAGGAGGAGCAGGAGGAGCAGGAGGAGGAGCAGGAGGAGCAGGAGGAGCAGGAGGAGCAGGAGCAGCAGGAGCAGGAGGAGCAGGAGCAGGAGCAGGAGGAGCAGGAGGAGCAGGACACTCAGATTCTCTACCAGTGGACCCAAGGCCCTCCTCCCATTCCAACCCATGAGATCGTAACGAAAATTGCGGAGTTGGCCACCCTTTCCTCTGACGATCAGCAGAGTATCAAAAATCTTTTGGGTATGATTCAAAAGTCACCATCCGCCTTAGTTCCAGCATGCGGTAAAGACCTCACCCTACACTCTTTGATTAAGAAGTGCAGGTCAAATGCTGATGACAGTCATTATGTTTCCTTTATTGCTATGCTGGACTACATAAAATTAGCCTTTCATTTGGCTAAGTAGGTTTTTCTTTCTTTTTTACTCAGCTTATGAATTATTGACACTCTCTACAGATTTAAAGAGACAGGTGTTCCCTATACTCAACTTGATACTGAAGCTGGGGTTGCAAAAGGCACTACGTCTGAATATGCTAAACGTGGAACCCGCCTAGCTTTCATAGCATCTGCTGGTCAGTGATTTTGTTGTTTTCTTCAGTTTTATACGCTAAAGCTGTCAGCAGGGACTCCGTATATATTACTCCTGATAGCAGTCTCTGGCATGGCTAGTTACCTGACTCACAGGAACAAGATGAGCCACAGAACACTCAGCTCCTTTTGTAATATCCTTAGAGCTCCTGAAGGTGTGTGATATTCTTATTTTTGATGCAACGCCCATTTATTTTGACCAGATTTTACCACTGAAGATGGCACAATCAAACATGTGTCAAGAATCATACAACTTTTACAGGAAGTTCATGTTTTATGTCAATCCCAGCCCATCCATTGCCCAATTTTTGAAAAGGGCATTGGCAAAAGTGATGAAGATGTCTCATTGGTGTTTGGAGATTTTTCTGCAAGTGACAAAACGCTATCAAGGCTGCCATACAAGTCAGTTTTACAATCATAATTATGGCAAATATCTAAAGTGTTTCTTATTTAGCACATTCAATTTGCCATCCAGGACACCTATCTGGAAACCTTTAATTGATTGTGCAGCTTCCTTGGATAGTTCCCATCTGGCTCCTGCAGAACTTGCAGATCGTCAGCTTCACATCATCGCATCTCCTCTCTGTATGTCTAAATTTGGAGCTTGTCCAGTCAATAAGAAGAACAAAGTGGAATGGACTGCACAGCAGAGAGAATTGGCCCTGAAAACCACTCCTATCACCAATTTACCTGACGTTCAATTGCAGGTAAGGCAAATTTTATCCTGCTCTCTGCTATTGTACTGAATTTTTCAAAATAGATGAATGATCTCTTCAAGAGCGGTGTCAGAGAGGATGGGCAATATATACATCTTGCCCATGAGTCTTTTGCAGGGTAAGTATTCATTTTTGATTTTCTTGTACTTCAGCTTACGCATATTAAAGTCACAACATCAAATTTATTGATGGGGACAAAGAGTTCTTAGGACTTCTGATTTCACAGAATCCTTTCATCAAGGAAAAGCTCCAGGAACTCCAAAATTATCTCCAGATTGAAATGCCTTCTCACATGGATCACATGGAATCATCCTCTGATTCAGACAAGCCTTTTGCCACCATTCATTTTGACCATTTTTTTAGATTTGCTGAAAAGGTGTGTTTTCTCTCAACCTACTATCTACTGGAATCATCTTATCATATCATAGGGTCATGGCACTCCCACTGATACTCACCCTGATCTCATCAAAAAAACTGGTGCAACCAAGGTTAATCATGCACAACGTTTGCCATATCCTTCTAGCACTATCGGTCTCAACCCAGATCAGTACTCCATCATCACAAAAATTCTTCAAGATGTATGCACCATTATTGCTCAAGCGATGGAAAAGTATCTGCCAGACACATTTTCTAGTTTAAACATGGCATGCTCTATCCAGCCTTTGAGCGAAAACGTCTTTTCTGCTCCCTTCACTGGCTTTGCGCTAAACCTGAGCTGCACCACCATGGGGCATCGTGATAGGGCTGATGATACAGTATGCGTTGTTCTCCCCTTTGGCCAGTTCACTGGAGGGCAATTTGTTGAATATGAGACCGGTCTGGTTTTACAAATTATGACTGGTGATTTTTTCATTTTCCCCTCATCCGAGATCACACACTTCAATCTTCCATATTCTGGCTGCAGGGGTTCTGTGGTGTTCCATTCTGATGCACGCTCTGCATCATGGACCGCTGACAGAAATGGATGGATTCATCATATGAACACCACTTTTCTTCCTTAGTTTTCCAATTCATTCTCTTCCTACATTCAAGTTAGTTCACTATTTGTATATAATGTACTAGCAGGTATGATGAACCAAATTTGTCATCTACAAATATGTGCAGATCTCTGCTAACTGACCTCGGTAATAGGTATAATCTGTTTTAGTACAACTTCTCCTGCCAACATGTAGCTGGCCAAGGTCAGTTCCTTCAGCTTGTCAAGTTGAAGTCTCCTAATATATTTACTAATGCCTCAAAAGCTGGACATCTGAGATGGCCGTGGTATAATTTTCACACTCAGTGTGCACTCAATGCTGATATATTCTCCTTCAGGGCACTTTCTTCCCTATGAAGCCAATCAACCAGCCTGGACCATCATCATTTTTCAACTCACTCAGCTCCAACTATGTTTTTTATTGCAGCATTAATGTTGTTGCCATGACTCCACTATGGATCCCAGAAGCTGATTCTTCTCTCATCATCCACTTACCACTTCCACAAGTTCCAGTGTCCGCATCGTACGCCCTCCCCCATTTCTTCAAGTCCTGGCACGCCTTTGCGTTCCCTGCCCATACCGCTCCAAGATCCTGTACTTATGGCGCCAGCACCAGAATCATCGCATCCCACTAGCACACCATCATCTGGCGCCTTGGGCATCACAATCCAGCCACCCGTGAGTATTTATCTCTTCTACCAAGCGCTGTCATGATATGAAGTCACGTCCTGCATCCAACATGTCGCAACCAACAATGTCCAGGCAGCGCCAGTTCTTCCTCGGTCCTGCTGACGCAGATCGCCCTTTACCACCGCCGCCATTGTATTCCCCGTCACAAGTACAAGCCACGCCGGCGATGGTCCCTTTACCACCTGCTGGACAGCTCCCGCCCTGGTTTGTACCCACTGGCCCACTGACTCCCCGTCCATATATACCAAGCAGCAGCCTACCTGCGCCCGCTGCCGCTGCCAAACATGCTCATCATCAATACACCGCCAAACACCAAAACCACCAATACACCAGATCCAGCCAAAACCAATACGTCGGATACACCATCGTCATCCCTTGCAGTCCCAAAACCCCCAACCCTATTTAAGTATTTCGTACTACGACTGTCATCTGCAGTCACTATCATTAATTCGGTTATCCACATTGTGCTCCCTCTGAAGGTGGGCAATTGGCTTTTTAGGTGTGAACTGACGATTAATTCTCAAGACAAGCTTCAGGATGGACTCGGACACTTGCTCCTTTGGCGTGATGGTGATATGGATGGTTGAGGGTAAGCACCCACGATCTAGGACGACACTATTCTCATTCGATCATTGAGCTATTTTGTTAGAGCACACTGAGGTCTGCTCGTGATATCCTGCTCACTTGAAGGCACCTATGAGCGTTCCCGGCACATCCTCAATGCACTCCCAACTTGCCCTCGTGCATTTTTTGGATTGCTGCAAATAGCCCGGTGCTCGCAAGCTGTCTATCCATTGCATAAATTGCACCGCTTAGGACAGTGAGACCGAGAACGTCTTCCAATGGAATATACTGCGTTTGGTATCCTTTGAATGTCGAGGCCAAGGTGTCGCTTGTCGAGTTCACTTATACTGTCGAATCTCTATTTCCCCGGATCCGAATATCAATTCGACGAGGCGACGGCCGCCCTACTGACTCTGGTATCCAAGGAATTGTGATACCCTAGTTCTGAATCCATAAAAAAGTTCGCTTGTTACTGGAATTCGGTCATGATAGCCCACGCGAAGGACTGGAGAGTACTTTTGCCTTCCCTGAGGAGAAGCCCCACAAGGCACGTGCAAGTTTCTTCAAAATTGGAACAAACTCTAATATCACACTCATAGGGTGCACGTCCCGCATGAAATATTTAGTGAGCGTCTTGACAAATCATCTGAATCCGACGGATAATGGTCACCTGCCCAACCTTGCAGCCATGACTTTATGCCACGATTGTCTGTTATACTGATCCAAAACCCTCTGAGCTCTCTACACATGAACCCCACTCGTCCTCCTGTACTAGTTGTAAGTAACATATTTATGATAGAAGATTGCGCCTCAGCTGAATTCCTCGTTCTTAGGTATCCAGAATGGCATCCCAGTCCGCATCATCAATAAAGACCCCGACCCTCATATCGGACAACGTGGTCCCGGAATACAGGTTTGACATATCCAATTCTCTGATGCCCGCAGCCTCATCGACGCGATCTAGCCATGTTTCCTTGACTCTTCAACTTTTTGAATGTTCCAGAAGTCCACGACCTGGGGAAGTGCTCCCCTATAATTCGTTCGTACAAGCCAGAAACTTTGGAAATCTTGAAGGAATCTTCCTTTTCCCCGTATTTCGAACCTACTCGTGCGATACCATTCGTGCGCAAAGAAGTTCTCTTGTTCTGTCGAGATGGGCACCGAACTATGTTCGTTTGAGCAGTCTGAAGAGTGCGTTGCCGCTGTACTAGCAAAGAACGGCACATTCAAATCTTTCAATACCAAGTGGGCGATCGGTGCTGATGGCGCTACAGGTGAGATGTGGTCAAATTCAAATGCAGCATGGTGAATCTTTTTGGTTTGCAGGTGTCGTACGCAAGCAGCTCTGGCTTACATTTTTCGGCGAAACTAGAGCGATACCTGGATTATCATTATCACTGGAGATATTCGTTTGAAGGGTGTTGATAGAGTGGTGCATCCGATATCTACTTGCTCGATGTAAGAGTGTTCCTGATCCTGTCTCAAAAGTGTTGCCACCAATTTGGAAATTTCCCAGAACGAGGGCATCTACCGTTGGCATTGATCCATCGAGACTTGGAGTTCGCAATACTCACTGGATGGCTACCCGCCTTCCCCTCACAACTTCTCCAGCGTTTTCAGCTCTAACCTTCCACACATTCGTCTTCATCGTAGTCCTTCGGGTGTCAGTCACCGTCATACTCAGAGTTTTCCGAGCTCTTTACATGTACTCGAACCAACTCGGTAGTCCCCAGACTACCCCCACAGAGACTCCAAGCACTCCTGCGCAAGCTTTATAGCTGCTCATTGAATTCGTCTTCATCATCTTTTGGTCAAATTTTATTCGTATATACTTGCCGCAATGTCTCCTCAACCTCCCGCCACAAATTCTTCGGGTTGCAACACCCCCGATTTTGAGTTGGAGTCGATCGTTCCAGTTCATACGACCGCCGTTCGTCGTCTCAACTACATCACCGTCCAGTCCGAAAATACTGTTTACACCGACGATCATATCACCGCCAAGTACCTCAACCGCGGTGCTGATGTTGTGGTCTCAGATGGCCAGTTCACTATTTTGCCTACTGTCAAGCCTTATGAGTTCCAAACAACCCGCAAGGTTGGCAAGACTAGGTGTGTCATCTATCAGCTTCGAAATGTACTACCATCTGACATGGACGCGCGACAGACTTATGATGATTGGTTTAGGTGGCTGGTTCCACTCTCTGCGCGACCATCATCACAAACAGGCACCAGGTGTTCTGGCACACCAAGGAGGGAATCAGCAGCCCAGTTAGATTGGTTCTGTCCTCCGTGCGTCCACTGTTCGCATTGGCACTGAGCTGGGCACAGGTCAGGAAGTCCACTTCCCATCTTTGACGTGCTTCCCATGGTACACACAAATGACCTTGTTCTTGGTGGCTGGGACATTTCTAGTCTGCCCATGGACAAGGCGATGGAACGTGCCAAGGTGCTCGACTACGATCTTCAGCGCCAGGTCAAGCCGCATATGGCCCTACTTGGTCGTCCTCTTCCTTCCATCTACTATCCCAATTTCATTGCTGCCAACTATGAAGCACGTGTGGACAATGTCGTCCCTGGCACCGACAAGCAGGCTCATCTCGAGCACATTTGGGCTGACATTCGCTGTTTTTAGGCCAAGAACCAGCTTGATCGTGTCATCGTATTCTGGACTGTGAACGTGGAACGCTACAGTGGCATCATCCCTGGTGTTAACGACACGCCTGACAATGTCCTTGCTGCGATCAAGAACTAGC
The DNA here is from genome assembly GCA_016767475.1 of Suillus weaverae. Classification (NCBI taxonomy): domain Eukaryota; kingdom Fungi; phylum Basidiomycota; class Agaricomycetes; order Boletales; family Suillaceae; genus Suillus; species Suillus weaverae. The sequence continues at coordinate 58,648 of MU179390.1, read as the reverse complement.
ACTCGGAGTTGTCTCCCTCCACTCTCTTCGCTGTTGCTGCCATTCTCGAGGGTGAGCCATTCGTTAACGGTGCTCCTCAGAACACGTTCATGCCTGGTGTCATTGCTTTGGCTGAGCCTGAGAAGTCTTTCATTGGTGGTGATGACCTGAAGTCTGGTCAGATGAAGCTGAAATCCGTGCTTGCTGAGTTCCTCGTGAACGCCAGCATCAAACCGCTCTCTATCGCGTCGTACAACTATCTTAGCAACAATGATGGACCCAACTTAAGCGCGGAACCCCAGTTCAGGAGCAAGGAAATTAGCAAGAGTAGCATTGTGGACGATATGATGGATGCCCACTGCTTGCTCTACAAGCCTCCTGTTCCGGGAGCAAAGGGCAAAGCGGCCAAGGGCGAGCACCCTGATCACATTGTTGTGATCAAGTACGTGCCTGCTGTCGGCGACTCAAAGAGGGCAATTGATGAATACTACTCTGAGATCTTCTGTGGTGGGAGACAAACCATTAACATCTTCAACGAGTGCGAGGTATGTAACGTGTTTTCAATATGTCACCAGATGTTCAATATTTTTGCAGGACTCTTTGCTTGCGACCCCGTTAATTCTCGACTTGACCATCCTTACTGAGCTGCTTACTCGAGTCAAATACCGCGGGGAGGGCCAGACTGATTTTGCGTGTCTCCAAGCCGTCTTGTCACTCCTTTCATACATGCGCCTCTCGTCAAACCTGGTCAGTCCTGTTTTGGCTGATAGCCCATCATCATGCTAATGTACGCTCCCAGGTACTGACGTTGTCAACAGCCTCAGCAGGCAGCGTAACGTGCTTCAGAGCTTCCTGAAAGTATTTGTTCCGTAAAGCCTCTCTCATGGTAAAGAACATGACGAGGCTCGCGTCATCTTCTATTACTAAGGGGTGATTTTGCAGCGTATACTCACTCCCGCGTAACAGCGAATCCGAAATTCGTGGATATCCATTTATCTATTCCGATGCTTCAGCATGACCAGGACTTGCGACGGGTGCCATTTCACATCCCCGTCGGTCGCACATATACTTCCCTGATAATTGCATCCTTGTGCTTCTTCGATACACGTGCTTCGCCACAACGTGTGCCAATAGGAAAATTGGTCATGGCAAGGGGTAAAACAGTCCCCCCTTGCCATAACGCAGCTGCCCTGGTAGGTTAGAAAAAAGTTTGGTGCATGATATATCACCTCCTACAATATTTACCGCTACTTGACACTCTGGGACTTGGATATATCACCTCCTACCTCGCGGCCAGCTTTCTAAATTGAGACCAAAGCATCCCACATGATATATCAGCAAAATGTGTTACACCTGCAGTGATATATCATTAACCTTGCGTTGGTGCACAAGTGTATCACCTGCTACAGTTCACCTCGAGTTGACAGAACGTTTGAAAGAGCAGATATTGATAGCGCTTGCACCCATACATGCACATCAACCTCAGTGACAACCTCGAACAATAGTCACATCTTCTGCTGGAGCGCCTTCAGTCCCCCACAGGCTAAGACCCATCGCCATGGGTACTTCACATTCACTCGATGCTCTCAATGCTGTGCCATCGGCTTCCACATCTCGTTCGAGTCCACTACAGACGATGCCTTGTCGACTCCTTCGCCTTTCTAAAACAACCTACATTTACGATTCTTTACAATGGCTTTTTCAATATGTTCAGACCATGCTGATGATTGGATTATGGTGCTCGTGTCGACAGATAGCATTGATTCCACCTGACATCAAAGCGATTCAAGACCGTCATGAGCTCAAATGTCTCGACTGAACAGTAGAAATGTATTCAAGGCGAATTCTATGGGTTCGCACTCGGTGCCCTATTCATGAGTAGAAAGTCGAGCTAGGAGTTCGTTCTCGAGTCCTCGGCTACAAGTGCGAGGAAGGAGACTACCGGATGACGATTTGACTGTAGTATACGACCTTCGTCATGAGCCTCCAAAGGTTCCCTATAATCCACCACGCATGAGTTCAAGGCTGTCAGAGAGAACTCCATACCACCACCACCACCATCACACCTTTTTCTCATCTTTCCGACATTTCATTATTTCAGATCTCCGCCCATACCAATCGCTATTGACGCACCATTGCATCCTGCATGCCTGTCACCGCTACTTTCAGCTATTCGACTTCTGTACTACGCAAACCCTGTTTCAGGACACACCTCTGCATCTTGGAGCGCTTTACGACATACTTCTCCAGCAGAAACTCCTATGCATCAGTGAGTGGGATCATCCGAGTCGATATGAGCGTGACATTCTGAGCTAGACCAAAGATTGTACGATGTATACTTGGTTGAGTTGCTCACTCTCTTCGGGGATAAAGGCGTCGCTATCCAAAACGTAGCGACATCCGACCAACATGTCAAAGTAAGTTTGTTCATACACCCCATGGAATCGACTCATACACTTATACCATCAACCTGTTTCCCTAAAGACAAGAAACTCCCCCTCCTTCCACTCCGCCTCTCTCCCTACCAGTGAAATCAAGACCACGAACTGAAAACCGTCTTGGGCTATCAGAAGATCGGGGAGTGACGACAAGTCAACAACGCTTTGAGGAAGATCCGACGACAGCGTCATCTTCCATCCCTACACCTGCACCAGCCCTCGCGAAACGCCGACACGCTCTGCTCGAGCTTCTTACCTCTGAACGTGCCTATGCAAGCGATTTGGCACTCCTCAGGGATGTGTATATGAGGTTGGCATCTGGTGAGTCCTCCTAGCTTTTGATCTCTTCAAAACTATTCAAACCTATCTTTCATTCCAGGTTATCCTCCCTCATTCGGCCCCTCACGTACTAAACGCCCAGTCTCGTGTTCGGAAATTTCGAACCCTGGATCCAACGCATCTAGCTCAAGTTCGGAATCCACCAAATCAAGCTCCGGCACATGCTCATCCTTGTCCTCATGCACAGTCAGCACCGTCTCGCATTGTGCTCTTTCTCGCAAAAGGGGATGAGGCTGTTGCTGCGAACCTCATACGAGTCCTTCTTTGCGCACCGCAGTAAGGCAAATTTGGGCCGAAAATTTTATGCAGAGGCCCTTCACGACGCAGACAAGGTGCGGACGATATTTGTGGTTTCTTCACCGGTTATGCTTATACTGCCAACCCACAGGTTTTCGAACTCAATGCTTTATCTAACCAATATGTCTCGTTTATCTAAAGGCCTCCAAGCATCGGACATCTTCACTCCTGTAGATGTTGACGATAGATATATAGGCGAGTCTTGAATGTTGAATGTGAAGTCATCGAGGGAAAAGTTATCCAGGTTGACGTCCAATATGAATGGCTCGTCGAGCCGGTTTTGAATAGTCGCCTCCGTGTAAACTACAGACGAGTGAGTACGCGGGAGAGCTGTGCATTGAGGTTGCATTGAGGTGCAGACAAGGATTGAAAGAATTGCTGAAAGATACCGGATTGACTCACTCAAATAGAAGACGATGCTGCACACTTGTCGTCAAGTAAATGATTTTGCTAAAATAGAACACGTGAGATAGAGGTACGTACGAAAGCAAGATATCCACACTGTGAGAGTATCAGGATAATACCTAAACGACTTGATGTACGCCAGGATGGAGAACCTATAATGATTGAAACTAGACCAGACAACAGCAATACGAGGGAAGAGAACTATACACCGATATGAATAAAAACCATTCTCTGCTCGAACAGCACTTTCGTCTTCACGGCATGTGTGCCACAGTTGAGTGCCCAGGCTGCTTTCGTAGGGTCCACCACACAGATCTCCTTTGGATGGAACATATATGTGTAGAAAGCTTCGACGACGTATTTTGCGACAGCATCGTCGACCTCCCACAGCATGCCAACGACGCTCTTGAACTCTGAAAACTGGAGACCAGCTGCGAGATGAATGACTTCGTCGGGCGTCTCCTCATCCCCGACGGCAGTATGACAGGCTGATAAGAATGCAAACTCGGCGTGCGGAATGTGTTTGTCCATGATAACAAGCAACGTCAGATGTTCGTCTCTCATGACGAAATGGGAATCGTAAGGTTGCGCAGGGTCCTGCTTGCCATGACAAGCGAGGTGCACCTGCTCGTGTGGTTGCATCTCCAGAAATAGTGGTATGGTTGGCAGTCGCAGGGACGAGCTTATGGACAAGCTCGAGCTCGCTGTCGACAGCCGAGAGTGCCTTGCCTTTCCCTGCACCCAGTTGACCCTGTCCGATCGCCACAAAGGACGGAGTGACACGCTTCTTCAACACCTGTCTAGATCTGATCAGAGCTGAAAGTGTCGGCGTGTAAGAGCAGATGTAGAGATCCTCCAGGCATGATTCCTTAGAGCGATCTGCTCTTGCTTGAAAGGGGCGAGCTGCACGGAGAGGGATAGAAGTGAAAGCTGCAGTTGGACACAGCCAGATTCGAGAGCGGCGCTTTAGTTTGAGGACGTTCTTGAGTACGTTGACGATGGGCAGCATGATCTCGACCCATACTGTCCGCAAGAGTAGTATTAGATCCGTCCTAGACTATGCTGGGTCCATCCGAGATGTGTGTCATATTGCCCTGGTGAAGCGATCCTTGAGTCTTCAGATCTGCGAGAGCGATAGATGGCAAAGGAACATGATGGGGCTCTCTTGATGTCAGGACAGAATACAAGGGTGGTGAGAAATTAAGAATGTGAGGGTGGGTGAGAATGCAAGGGCGGGTGAGCCTGCGAGGGCGGGTGAGAGATAGTATGCGATGACTGCGACGAGGTGAATGTCAATTGCAAGGGCGGTGAAAAGGTCTGATGTCGTGCAGAGGTCGTCGATGACCGGCGCGTGCGCTCCCCCATGAATTTGGCTCCTCCGCCACACAGGCCACCCAGAACGGCATTAAGACCATAACGTAAGAACGAGAGCTGCGGGCGGCGTGATTTTTGGTGCTGGGTGATTGTAGGACACTGTGGAGTAAGATAGTATAAGGATTAGTTCGTGGAGTGCGCTGAAAAAAGAGTTACCTAAGCCTAACCAAGCTAACTGTAGCGCTGAGGAGGAAGATTGAAGCATAACGTTAGGCACAGAGGTCTGGGCAGACAACTTGAGGAACGAAAAAGAATGTCAAATCGACAGGATGTTGCTTGAGGACTCGATGTGCATATTGCAACAAAAGCGGATTGTTGCCGTGCCGTCGCTCGAAGAAGGTAACATTGGTCACAGGAGTAACAGGCACTCACGCAATAATATACTGACAAAAGCGTGAACTCTCAAATCACAACATAGCAGATAGGCAATCACCTTCAGCTCTCGTCTCTGTCCACCTCGGAAGTGATCCCCGATCAAAAATCGGAGAGCTTCTGGAGTGTCAACCGCCTGGCTGGCGTTGGAACGAACCAGATTCTGCACTTTGGCATGAGCTGCTGGGCTTTTGAAGCGCTCAGTCAGATAGACCACTATGGCTGGGTCTATCTCCCACACCGTTCGGAACTACGCCAGGCCAAGTCAACTGTCGAAATTATGTGAACCCCCATTCGCAGATTGAGGGAGGAGCTTACCTCAAGCGTATTACGCTCTAGCAGGGAATGAGGGTCACTGCCTCGTTTCGCTTCATTGCTGGGATTTTCCCAGACCGTAAGCCTGAATATCTCATTTTCTATCAGAAGGCGGAGCGGCTGGTTGATCCTCTGTAAGCGCTTAGCATAGACTACATCTGATCAGTTCAACGCGAGGAAAGGAAAAGAACGATCGCTGTACTCACGGGACATTTTCAAAGCAGACTGGTGAGGAGCAAGACTCGAAAGAGAGGCCAGATTCCTGATCGAGTCACCCTACAGATGCACAAGGAACCCAGACGGGACTTTGATGTCAGTATCAACTTGCACTCGATTGGCTCCAAAGGACCACCTGAGCAGCATAAGTGTTCGCACAAGCACTGGATTCAGGGACTATACTCACTGTGGACGAACAGCAAACCATGAATATGCCGTGTAATACAGACTTTAGCGCAACATACACTCACAGACAGCATCCAAGATGAGAGCTCTTTGATGTTTCCAGTTCGAAAAGAAGAAACGTGTAGCGTAGCTCTCGAGCCAGCAGATGAGTGCTGAAAGAACTGTCAACATGGCTGCAAATGGTTAAAACTAATGGGGTACCTGAATAACTTGTGCGCTCATGCAGATCGCAAAACAAGTCCGTGGATGAGGTGAGAGCTGCTGCATGGTCAAGATGGTCGACCGGGCAGCAGTCCAGAACCAACTGAAAATGCTCTACAGCATCATTCAGGTGAGAGACTGTCTTGCTAGTCGTGTATTCGACATATCGTGCGTGGCCCGCATCTGTGTCTCGAGCAATCTCGCATTCTACGAGGAACTACAGTTCGTGTTCTGTCAGCACAACTAACAGGACAAAGTCTGGGGCCACTCACGTCAAGTAGCGCGCCGTCCTGATTATCACTAGCATGTACAACAGTGGCCTTGAGGGTGAGCGAAGGATTGACACCACGAACGGGTGGGAAGGATAGTCCTACAGGATGTGAGTAGATGTGCAGGAATGAGCAGCAGGTTACTCACCGAATGTCTCATCTCCATGATCGAGCAGCTCATCCAACCATGCTTGAAGTTTTCCAATGACTTCGCTATTGCCAAGCATTCTAACCATGTTTTTGCAAGTCCATTAGGGTTATGCCTCTGTTATGGTATATCCAAGACCCTCATATCGCGCAAATATGCAAATATCAAATTTGCGTGAAACAGACCTCAATTCC
>MU179390.1:27265-41184 GCA_016767475.1 Suillus weaverae | reverse complement strand
CTCTGAGGCTCAAACGGTCTCGTTTGTGGCTCGAGCACTGGTTGCCTCTGAGCCTCGAGAACCGGTTGCCTCTTGAGACTCGAAAGACGGTTGTCTCTGAGATTCAAACGCGGGTTGCCTCTGAGACTCGAACGCTGGTTGTCTCTGAGACTCGAATGACGGTTGCCTCTGAGATTCAAACGCGGGTTGCCTCTGAGACTCGAATACTGGGGGTCTTGTCTGCGTCTCCAAATTCGTCTGCCTTGGCTGAGGTTCAAACACTGCCTGCCTTCCTTGCGTCTGGGTCTCCACGCCTGCTCCCCTAACCTGCGACTCGTAAGCTGGTGCCCTCTGAGACTCGAATGCCGGTGGCCTTTGTGACTCGAATGCTGGTGGCCTCTGAGACTCGAATGCTGGTGGCCTTTGTGACTCGAATGCTGGTGGTCTCTGCGATTCGAATGCCGGCGGCCTCTGCGACTCAAACGCTGGTGGCCTCTGCGTCTCCATCCCTACCCCCCTCAGCTGCTCCATTGCCACTCCTCTCGACTGAGAATCCAAAACCACACCCCTAGTCTCCACCACAGGTCTCACATCGCCCACCGACTGCCTCTGCAACAAAGCAGGCCTGACTTGACGCGAAGCCCAATACTAGAAAGCGCAGTGAACAAGGAGATCAACTGTGTGTCCGGACAAAGAGTTACCTTCGGATCGCATTCGAAAGCACATATTGACGTGTTGACGGCCTCATCTGTAAACTCTGGGAACTTGTCCAGGCAGTTCAGAAACGTTACGACGTCTTCTGCAAAACCAGCAAATTGGTCGGGAAAACTTTCAGGATCAAGGTGGGCCTTTTGCAAAGATTGATTACCTGTGCGCTGTCGCTCTGTCCTCTCATGGACAATAGGTGCTGCTCGAGGTTGGCGTGAAATCTTCTTGGGTATTGCGAGAGTTCGATTTCTTCGTTAGTGTGGACTTGAAAATAGAAGAGCGAGGACAGGCGATCTTTGAGCGCAGCTGGACGCAGGCCTGAGTTGTGGGATGAGGTTCGGTTTCTTCGTCAGCGTTAAGTCGAGGGCGGTACAAAAGTGAGGACAGCCGAGCAAAGAGCGCACGTGGACTTAATAGCGAAGGCATGGAGGGTTTCTGAAGTTCGTTCGGTGCACCATTTTCAGGCGGAGGGCGTCGAACGAGTGAGGACAGGCGAGCTAAAATTACACGCAGATGTAGCACTGAAGGTGTTGAGGTTTGCGGTAGTTCAGTCGCATCAACACTGTTAGGTCGAAAACGGTGGAAGAGCGAGGAAAGGTGCATCATCAAGACCGGCTTTTTTGAGGATGGGGTGAATGGCTCAGTGTACACGTTTCTGTTGTGGCAGCCAGTAACTAGAAGTTTACCAGCAGCGGAAAGGGCTGTGCAGCGCATATTGTCTTCGTGTTGGAGAGGTGGTCCGACTGGGAGGTTGGTGTGGATATTGTATTCACCTGTGGATAATGACGAGTCGATGATGGCATGAGTACCAAAAGAGAGTTTTTTGTTGAAATAAAGATCCGATGAGGAGAAGTGATTCTCCCATATATCTAGTGTCCATGCAGAATGTCCAAGTTCCAAGGCGAGGGAGGGAGAGGCTGCCAGAGATCCTTGCTGGCAATAGAGTGTGCACAACTGGAAGCAGTATGTGCCGCGGAGGAAATGATGAAGCTCCAGAAGGTGGGTGTGTTGCATTAGCTGCATTGTCAAAGGTCCGTGGGTGAGGCGGGCGTGACCGAGCGAATGAATCAAGAACGTATGTCTGTTTAGAAGGAGACATTGGGTGCCGTTTTCTCCTCATGGCGTCTCGAACGTCCCTTTGCAGGCCCTTTTGAGAAGAACAACGTCCTCGAACACCATGAGGCTCGCTGTTTTTTTTACTTGTGAGATCCCGGCAACTAGAAAAGAGAGGGGTGTGTTGACAATGTATTTGTATAACAGATTGATGTCATCGCCATCAGGGTTGGCAAGCTCTGGGGCGGCATAACTATGTTATGTAACATATGCTCACACCAGCCAAACGCCAATGTCCATCTTACTCCAAGGAGTGCCACACATGGTATCACTCGAAGACACGCGCAACTCCATCTTGAAAGTAGATGACATCCCATCAGTACACGAGCTTCAGCATCTGGCAGATCAAACCGGACGTAATCTCTGTCGATGCAGTCTGCATCCACCTCATCAAGTCCCCGAGCCACTCGCTGCAGGACAACCTAACTAGCAAGGCATCGCCACAAGCTATTGATCTATTGCTGGACTACGGCGACGACTTCAGACTTCTATCGACATCTGAAGCACTTCACTCCGGACAAAATGTCTTGTACGTTCTGTTCTATATCACCGTGGTCCAGCAAAGCAACTGATATCGCTGGTCTAGAAGCTTAATTCACCCTTCAAAGCTTCATGTCCCAGTCCAACGGTGATGATATCTCTCGCGTATTCTTCATTGCATAACTGCGACACTTATTCGAGTCATCCGAGGTCAACGATCAACTCAGGGATCGCGTTTCTACTTTTCTCGACTCGGTGGATGCTTTCCTCAAGCTTCTGCTCAACGTTTGCAGACTACCTGAGGGCGAAGAATTTGCTGATGACCGTGTGATTGCCGCGGTGAGTATCCTTATATTAATTGAGCACCCCAACGAGACTCTCACATTATTCCAGGTGACCTGGATATGCCCACCCATCCACCATCGCGTTCGCCCACAACGCCAGCCAGCACATCATCCATGTCCATCCCATCTGGTTCGGACTCCTCGAAATCTTCATCCGTGCATGCCGAGCTCAATGTTGACTTTACGCTTCCACATCCTCACCCAGAGCGTGCGCACCGCCCCCGTGCCTCGATGTGGACTGATGCCTCAGCCGATGCAATCATTCCTCGATCCGCTTATACGACGATCTCCTCGATGCCTAATCCTATGGTACGTGTAATATACATACATGTTCGATCGGTGTTGTAACTACTTCTGCTACAGACACGATGCCATCGACATCACATACCGAAGATAGCCACTTCTCTTCGCAGCAGCATGACTCGTACCCATCCTTGTCCGCATCAATCTTTTCCTTATAACCATGTCTTTCGCTGCAGATTGGTTAGCTATATGCGGTCTTTGAGCGGAACAGGGAAGCATATACTTTGGGTCTGGAAGTTGCATTGGGTAGGGCAGAGGAGGGTCGTTCAGGCCGCAGGTCAATAGCGTCCACATCTGCACATCAAGCTGATATCACTCTCACTGTTGATGGGAAGGAGGTAACGGTTCCGCGAGGTACGTATCTTAATGTTTCTATTCGTTTTTCGCGTTCTGTAAAGCTTATTATCGCGTAGGGCCCGCGTTGATTCAAGCTTGTGAGGCTGCTGGTGCTGCAATTCCTCGGTATGTCTTTTCTATCGGTCTGTACTTTTCCGGTAGTTACTCACTAACTCCCTCTTCAGGTTTTGCTACCACGACAGGTTCGTCAGGACGCACTTATTCTCTTGCCGGAATGTAGATGCTGAAGCTGCCCTTTAGACTCGCGATTGCTGGTAACTGCTGGTGAGTGGAAGTTGCGACGGCGCAAAGGAGGCGATATGTTGACCCTTGCTCTAGTATGTGTCTAGTCGAGGTCGAACGTTCCACAAAGCTAGTAGAATTATGGTAGGTATCATCTAGCCTACCCGAGCTCCCAACATCCTAACATATATAAAGCAAAAGCTTGGCTGCATTACGGAATGGAAGGATACATATTTGAAAGCGACTATTGCTGAAGTGGAAGGCCTGGAAGAGCTAACAGCAGAACTTGGGGTTCAGATTTAGAAGACTGTCCAGGGTGACATCTTTACACATTCACACCTGTACGGCAGACCGGGTTGGCATTCAGCTTGTCACTGTTGGGCGCGATCTTGGACCACGCAGTTTTGACACCATATATTTCCCCTCGGTGTGGCTGCTCCACTACCTTCAGAACCGCCCAGTTTTTCGTGCTATCCTCCATCTATTCCGCACGAACCCCCAGTCGCTCTTGCCGTTCATGGACCAACCGCTTGTTGTGTATGCTCACGTTCTCGATCCTAGTGGACCTGAGCAGATGAGTGTCTGTCGATTTGTAGATGCAGGACGCTGTTCTTTTCTCGCCTTCGAGATGACTTTCGATAGTAGTATTGTCGTTAATCTATCATAAAATATGCATTTTTCAAATTTCGATCAAGGTTTATCTTGTGCGATTGAAGACTTAGCATCTAGTACATGCACACAGATATGAATTGCAATATATTTCCTAAGCACTTCAGTTCCACTGGCATATTCTCCTCCTTTGCCCATCTTAAATCGAGTCGACTTGTATTAAGATCTCCGTAAAACAACGGGTCACCGAAGTGCACTGTCAAACATTCGCAGTGCTGTCAACAGTAATACAGGCAAGTATCGACGTGAAATCAAGCGGAAGGTTCGGCTCTAGGGATGAGGCCCTGGTCGACTCCGCAACCCAGTGTCTGATGCTCGTTTTCCAGTTGTCCGCCTTCTGTCGCTTTTCGAGATGTGAGACTGCATGCTCGGTGAGAGTGGCCCCACTTGAATTCGGTGACCGTTTACGTTTGCGATCGCCTAGTAGGTGTTGATCGTTATTCTGAGATATATATTTCTGGGTAGATCAAACTAATGCGTACCACCATGTCCAGAGCGCGTTTTCGACCGTGTGCTACGTCCGTCCGTCTGACCAGCGTCACTCTGTTCTCTCTTCCTCTTACCGCCCGTTTCTGACTTCTCCCAAGCCTTCGCAGCAGCTCTCACATCCGGGTCCATGAAAAGATCCCAAGTGTCACACAGGAGCGTAAGTCGTTGTTGAAGTTCCTTAGCGTCTGATTCCATAGTAGACCCTTCTGTCTGTTGCGGATAACGACGAAGAACGATATGATCTATCTGATCTCTCTCGCACTTGGGCCCTGCATTTATCACGGCAAACGGAGGCGCGACATGACATTCAAGTAATGGGAGGTCAAGGTAAGGGTATTGATGAGCAACCGATCCGCGAAAGAATGGATATGTGCAGGATACGGATATGAGGGTGTATTGCGTTTTCGTTTTGAGCCTCCACTGCACAACACATATTTCTGTCATGATTTGGCGATACTATGGGTAAATTGATTGCAAGTACCTTCGACCGGAAAGATTTGCCAACACTAGACGTGGGGTTTTTCCTCGATTCGATAACTCCTGTGACATGACCGTTCACTTCTTCCAGTGTGTGCGTATCCGGCAATAGAAACCACCCATTCCTATCAAAATATGCGTGCCAGTCCGGGCTTACTGTGGGTTAGCATCAGCATTTATACTGACAAAATAGGCAAGATGGCATACAATAGAACATGTTTCTCCTACTGTCAACATGAAAATGTCTATATTCTAAGCCGAGGCAATATTCATAGAGCGTGAACTGAAGAAACGTTAGAATCCCGTATTTCGTAGCTCATCGAACTGCTCACATCATCGCTTTTGCTCCTGCGTTGAACGACATGCGCTATCTGGAGAATCAGGGCAGAATCTTTCAGCGTGACAAGGCAAAGGCAATCGCCATAGATCTTGCGACAAAATATCCCGAGTTCGTTACGTGCTCGGCGAGAAAGTGGTGAATCAGGTTCCGAGCGACTGGTAGGGGTTGAATAGATGGTGGTTGTATTGTTCTTTGGCGGGGTACCAGTATACTCGTCGTTGCTACTTGCTTGGAGATCTGGGCTTTGATTTACTACACGGTCCGAGTCACTATCGTCGTGATCAGCGCAAGATGATTCAGGATTGCGAACGCTGTCTAAATATAAAGATTCTGCGAGGAAAGACATGTCAAAACGGGGACTTAATCGATCAGCTGAACGCGTGTCACAGTGGTTCAAATATATTAATGTTGACGCCTGTTGGGATTGGAAGCTGTTAGACAAAACCAAACAGATCTTAGAATTATGGAGCCATATGTCGATTTTGGCCAAGACAGCCGGCATGGTTGAGTATACTATACCGGAACCACTTTTTATTTCTCATTATTGTCACTGGTAGGCCTTATATCTTTTTTCCTTCTTCAAGTAACTCAAGTTATCTTTATACGATCAATTGGCGTAGGTCGTCAAACTGAAACCCTCACTTTATCATTTTATCTCAGGTACGCTGAAGCATGAAGTGCCTCGCGGGACATGACGCAATCCAGGCTTTCAAAAACATGTTCCCGATGCACGGATACAAAGCCAACCCCGAGTTTCTCACGGTGAGGGCTTTTTATTGTCAATTTGTTTTTATGCACATGACTCCATGCAGCATTATGGTGCGCTTGTCGCAGTCGATTAAGACCCCGTGCCTACTCTTTCTCATGCTCCGTGGCACCATCTGATCCTGTCTTTGAGCACATACACGAGCCAAGAGGATTTAGACGCAACTATGGTTTGATGCATGCGAACGAGAACGGCGGAGAGGAGCTACGTCCGACTAACAATTTCATTGACTTTCTCACATATGTGGTCAATTCGTAAGTTTATATCCTCACCTAGCGCGTCAACTTCCATCATCATCAAACAGGCTGGAGACGAGATAATCCTCCGGACAATGCACAGAGCCTACCATCCGATGATCGCCCTCCTCCTACCCATAAGTATCACACATTGATGCTGACGAGTCTTTGAGATCGTCGTCGACCTCCCTGATGTCATTACCCTCCAGTAAGCCTGCGAAGGTGGCTTGCTCAACATCAACTTCCGTGGGATCTGGTGCGACCTGCATTTCATCTTCATCGACAGGATACGCACCCTCTTGTAGCGGTTGCGTAACACACGGGTCATGGATTACTGAAAAGGCCTCGGAGCACGTGCTCTTTGGAGGTCGAGGTAGGAAAGGTTGGTTGGCGGAACTGGGGGTGGTGTTGAGCGCTAGGCCTAGTCGCACATGGCAAGTGTTTAAACGAATGGTTCCGAATATGGCAAACTTACCTTGAGGAAGTTGACCGAGGGGAGTGTTTGTACCCTCTGACAGCCATCCCATGGCTCCGAAAGAAGTGCTATGGGGTGCTGGCTGTAGCGCGAAAAAATGATCTTGAAAAGCCGCAAACGACGCTGAAATAACACCATCAAGTATAGCATTGAGCTCATCAAGTGCTGCTTGGGAGTCGACGGTACTATCATATCTGCCCAAATCCCTATCAATTAGATGTTCACGCGGAAGTCACATCCGCTCACCTGACCTAATTATAGGGCTGAATCGCTGCTGAAAATTGAATGACGTGAGTGAAGATGCATACCTTGAGTGATACTTCTTGATGCACGGTAAGTATGAGTGGAATTACGATCACGAGTGCCACTGCACAGTGACGCGTGAACTCTGCGCCGCTCGGTCGCCAAAAGCGTGTCCTCTCAAGGTGCCGCCTGGAAGTGTCAACTTTATACCATCACGGTTGACATTGCGGTGGGCCTGCTCATTGCCGTTCGTGGTGGCCGGGTATGTACACCATATATCTTCGGGTATTCACTCACCTGCAGAGGGCAGAGGTATCACCCACTATGATGGTATGGCTTGCTGGAGTCTTGTGGAAGCTTGCAACGGATGTTTACAGCAAGTGCATTGCAGGCTCACATCCCAATCTGCTTGGAGTTGAATGTTTTATATACATCAAACAAGTCTGCATTTGTTACAAAGCATTAATAGAGGAGAGGGAATGCACTAAAATACAAGAGGTGAACATGCCAAAGACATGACATGAAGATCGAACTAACAGAGCTGGAGTTAAAAAATGGGGAGGGAAACATGCGTGAGGGTGTCCAGATTTTGTTTTCTCAGAGTTTGAAGTCGTTCGGAAGAACCGAGAAAGATCTGAACGATCACAGGGTACTGTGAACTCCTTTAAACTGATGAATAAAATGTGAAATTGGCAATGCAAATGACATACGACTGATCCCGAGTAACAGAGTAGCTCATAATCAAATTATCCCACTACGCCTTGCGACTGTATTGTACAGATGGCGTTTATGGGATGCGGTACCTCTCTACTTGATGCTGGACAAGAATGATCAAGTAAAAAATTACTTGGCAGATGAAAAAAAAAACACGGTGAGATAAACGTACCGGATAACTGTCGTTTGTGTAGGTGAAAGTAAGGGCTGGAGCTGAATTCTATCCCCATCAGGCTGAAAAGCAGGAACATCAAGAAGTCCATGAGATTCACATGGAAGCTCGAAGTCATCATTCCTGACCAAAGTGCGTTTCCGCTTGGATGGAAGGGAAGAAGGGGATGAACCATCAGTCAGACGTTTCTTACATGAGCGCTGGCGAGTGCCTGGCCTTTTATCAGGCCCTCGCCGTTTAGGTGCTGCATCATATTGGCATTCATTCGAGCGGCGCACACAATTATGACAAATTGGTCTTGCTGAATCGCATCGAATTTTCTTCGCACGACTTAGCAACCACAAAAATGAGCAGCCTGAAATAAGAATAAGAATAAACGCACCATTGCTGACAAGCTATCACCTGATTCGAAATTTCCCTGTGAGGCAGATCCTGGGATGTAGGTGCTGCTGGCTGCAGTTGAGGGGTTGACTCTGACGTTGGAATGGAAGATCGCATGTTCTCTGGAGTATGCATTGCAGGGGGTTGTGCTGAGCAACCACCTGAGTAAGACTGTGTGCGCAAGTCCTCAGCAAAATATTTTCGACTTCGGGGGCCTTGGTAGAACAAACTGATGGCGGCACTGTGAGCTGGAGGGAGTGGAAGGCAGGTGTTAGGGTAGGCATGGGATGGTGTGTCAAGGCCGAGGTGATTTCTTTGTGGAAGAAGAAACTCGGACTGATATGAATTATGATAGTGAAGATTCTGATTTGAATGAAAATTCGAAGGGGTTTCGAGAAGGTGAGGATGTGGGTGGATGTTGATATTGGTGTAATCAAACTGAGAGGTTAGGATGCCCGCTGCATGTTGTATATCTAGTTGATAGCGTGGATAACATGTGAAATGATGATTAACATTGTTTTGAAAAGAGATAGGACTTACTGTGTCCATGCGGCTGAGGAAATTGAGCCCCAAAGATGGGTGAGTGTAGGCCAAAGCCATCCTCATTGGACTGGTAACTGTCCTCCATCATTATGCCTTGTAGAAATGGAGCATAGGTGTCACTGTTTGTGCTGATGACCATGAGTACTAAAAGAATGAGAGTTAAGAAAGAAAATAGTAAACATAGCACTAGTTCTTTACCATGCGAGACTTGGAGGAGAACATGCACTGGAACGGCAAGCTTGATGATTAAGTATAACTCCCGAACTCATTACCAAATCGCGAGTCAATGAGGATTCGTACATAAGTGCACTACCAACCACCGAAAACCTCGGGTAGACCCAAAAAAGTGTTAAGTTTTGATAAGGACTCACTCGCCGGCTGGAGGAACCAATGATTGTGGTCAGGTGATTCAGCCATTTCTGCATATGGCGTCCTTGTTGGCCCTGCGCCAGCTTCTTGGTCCTGGGAACTCAGATATCACTTCTTCACAGTCCCACACCTCGTCTATCGTGTTAGCTCAATTGCGTAGGAAATTCAAAAAAAACGAGTGACAACTTGAAGCCATGTAAGTCTGCTATCTCTAACTCCGACTCTCTTGCATAACATGGTTATGAATTTTCTTTCTTTTACTACATCTGCAAAACCACTGAAATTAACGCTTAACTTACGCGTGTTACGGACACTTACGAACACTTACGACTTCAGTAGCGAACTCATGTGATTGGTGGAGATGCCTGAATGCCAATATTACTCACCACATCCAGCTGATAAGACATAAGTCAAGTTATCTTTCATTGATAAGATGCGATGGGCTCAGAGATAGTATGATATGATAGATGTGATACCAATTGATACAATTGCTGCGTACTGATTAAACTACCACTGGAGAGTGTAACGTGGACCACATCTCCCTTGTCTTCGTGGCGGCAATATTAATTAACACCCGACGCAGCTGCCATTTCAGTTGTGCCACTGTGAAAAACAGCAATAAACACGACGGATATTGAAATAACTGGTGGAATGGTAGGATCGAATTGCCACCAAACATCCACCTGCTTATACACTACATTGTATCGCAACTATGTCAGTGTAAGATGACAAGACCTACTCATAATTCAACATTCAACTTACTGTGACTTATTTAGCTCGCATTCGCATTCGGGCCATTTTAAACACGACACTGTTGCCTTTGGTACCCAGCAGCTGGGTACTTATGAATCTATTCAATCTAGTGTCCCTACGCAACCGGAAAAAACTTATCTGGTTATTATAAAAGGTCCCAAACCTGGCATATATTTTGATTCCTGGTAGGTGGTCCACTACAATTGTATGACAGCAACACCTGATTTCAACCAGCTACAAGATATTTCATTACCTCGAGACGCAAATGCAGGCCCTACATTTGATGCTTTACACTAGCCACATCCAAAGTGATGCCTATGATGTGTTTGCTCGGGCGTCAGCTGCTGGATTAGTGGCCACTACTACCAACCTCCGTGTTTAAATGTCAAACATTTGGAAATGGCAGATATTGTGCTATTTCGTTATGTACCCAATCCTCGTGATCGATTGATCTTTTGCTCATGGTCAATGATATACTGCTGTGCCTTTAAATTACTTTAAGCTTTAAGAGTGGTCGTGATGAATTCAGAATCACCCGAACCTTTCCGGACATCTGGTCCTACCTGCTCCACTCGAATAAGGTTCTCCTGTAGTTGCTTCATTTCATCGATTGAAGCCTTGGGAGCAAGCAAACCTTCTTGCTATGTTTAATACAAACCTCTTCTTTTAATTTTCTGTCATGATAAGTTGCCTTCTACATCAGCTACTTGGCTCTACAACTCCACTTCCTCCACGCATGACAATGTCCAGTTGCAGGTCATTGTCATCATCACTTCAAGAGCCCAAGGAGAGTAGAAATTAACAGGCTTCGAGGTGCCGAGCAACCCAAAGGAGGATCGTTTGTTATATATGTACGTCTTTCTCTTCGTGCGTCTCAAGCTAGCTGCTTTAGTAAGTGAATCTTCTTACAATGCCCATGCCTCTGCTAGGTTGCCTTCCATATGCTGGACAGCGCCCATATTATTAAGTAGCTGTGAATCGACCTCTTCGTTCGCTTCGCTAAGCATCAACGCCTCCTTAAGGACCCGTGTCGTCCGATCGAGACACTCTTCTTGCCAAAGCTGTGCGACTTCAACATGCATATCCAAGTCATCGCTGATATAACCGGCTGCGTGCTGCGGAACGTGACCATTGGATGTATGAGAGACGTCTTGCTCGAGAGCTTTGATAGCACGATTGAATATTTCCCGAGCTTTAGCCTTTTCTTGGGCAAAATCTGAACTCGAAACACCTGGACGGAGATGTGCGCGGAGGGAAGCGAGCATGACCATTGCTTCAACGGAACGTTGAGGATTTGGAGTCTGCAGAAGAAGATGATCGCTGCAGCTGTCTCATCTGAAACTGAGATGAGTTACCTTCTCTGCTTCTCTGTTCTAGTTAGCTCACCGTTCTGGATCTGCATTTGTGCCATGCCGATGGCGCCTAAAACATGTTTCGGTTGGACATCGGTGACTGTCGTGTAATACTTGGTGGCTTCTGAGAGAGAACCCTCTTCATGCACTGCACACGAGCAGCCCTGAGGTTTCCCTCTGTCAGCAACGTAAGTGTATCGGCGAACTGAATAGTGCGCTCCGCAAGCTTCAGAGCCTAATGACGTGAAGTGAAGTGCGTTCTCGAAGGGAAACGAAAAATCACGTACTCGTTTGTAGCTGCCCTTCCTGAGGAAGAGTTCGCATAGCGCATTGGCGGCGGCAGCGCTCTTTTGGTTGGCATTGAAACCCTTCTATATGAATTTTGTGCTAGCAAGGAACGCTTACGCATGATCATTCTCGCTGAGATTTTCGGTCTTACTCGTGTTGATGGACTCAAGTCCGAGTAAAAGCTGCGCCGGCCAATCTGTCGGATTCTATGGAATTTGTTGAGCTGCGTGATGCCAGTGGTACCCCACGCTCGGTGTCACTTTGTAGATGCTCTGAGTGTGTGTGCTTGGCGTTACATTAAGCAATAGACCCGTGACCCACCTTGTGATACTAATAACAATATGAGCTAGTAATACGATCATAACGCCATGAATTGGCTGGCAGCCAGAATGACGCGTCACAAATTGGGTCACATGTCAGCTTTCGCATCGATGTCGATCGCAAGAGGATCTCTACTTCAGGATCTTGGACTGGCTTGGGCGAGAGGGCAATGATATGTGCGCCTCGCTGAGCAAGGTTCTGCATGAGCGTTAGGCCTAACGGAGTGAACCCTCCCTGATCAAGTGAGTGGTGAGGATGCACACGAGAGGCTAGCATACGTACTGTGAGGAGGACTACCCTGGCATGCATGTCCCGTTCACGGTTCGTCGTGCGCCCTTGTTGAACACCATTGCGACATGAGCTACGTACCAAACTTGCACCAGCTGTTGCTCCGTTAGATGTGTGGGTTTGTTGAGTCGAATCCCTTGACGAATTGCCTTTGCGCATTGTGAATGACAGTTGAAGCAAAGATAAGGGTCTCACATCAGGCCATTATTGCACGCCTCGAGGCAATATTTGTTGCAGTTTTGCAAGCGCTAAGCGCTAAGCATTGATATCGGAACTTTGACCGCGTCAGTGATCTCTCTGCGCGTCGCGTCGAATCTAGCTTACTAATTGATTTCCTTGATGTATTTCTTTTCACCAGAATTGACGCGACTTGACAATCACTCTATACATCCATCGCCTCTACCTCCCAATTCCATTCTCCCTCATCGCAGCCCCTACTCTTGGGGCATTTAAACGTTTTCCGCAACGGTGCAACCGCTTGCAGTCTCGAGACACACCACCAGCAATAGCAACCCTGTCCATGCCATTGTTCTCATCACCTTCAAGGCTTCCCTACACGATTGAACTACTGATCGTCAGATAGTTATCCCGCTTAAGCAGGCGTGGACGTACTATTTCCAAATAAAGTCGCGGGTCAGGCAGACGATGGGAACAAGGGTAAGAACAAAATAAAACGCAGCGTCAGTCCATAGACGAGGCACAAGTTCATAGTGTTCGGTAGAGAATTCAATGGCAGGGGCAACAACGGTGTATAAAGGAAGGAAGAGCATAGTGAAAACGAACAATCCGGAAATGGCTGAGGAAAAGATGTTAGTTGGATGTTTGTTCATGGAGGAAGACTTGCGCTCACCAGCAACAGTGTACTTTGTCCACAAACTAGAATACACATTAGCATACGAGGGTGAGACAAGAATAGCGACACGTACTCAGAAACCAAAGCGGTCTTGCCAAGGACAGTGAGCAGGACAGCCAGGTAAAGCATGGCACCCCAGAACCAATGCCCGGAGTCCAAACCTGTCGCTTGCTTCAAATCTCCCCAGAACAAGATCACAGTGAACGTGAACAAAATCTAGAATCACCATTATTATCATCGCCATCACGGAATTTTTTGTTGCTCGGAATGAGACTCACGAGACTGTGGTACAGCGCATTGCCTAGGCAGAGCCAGAATGTTGTCTTCATGAAGAAGACGTTCTTCTGCCTGAGTGCATATAGTTGCGGGTATCAGTAGAGTATCCGTGCAGGTACGAACTGATCGAACACACCGATGACGAGAGGGGGGAGAACGGTAAAGATGACGTTGTAAATGATATCGTCCATGATTTGTAGGCCATCTGCCCCGAGAAGTTATTGAAGAAAGAATACTAGGAAGTAATGGTCAGCTAGACATGAGTGAGTGAGCGGGCGATAACCATTTGGCCAAGACTAATTAGAATGAACATGCGGGTAAACGGGTTTTCTCGCGTTCTTGAACAGTTTGAAGATCAAGAATTTTGGCTCAAAGTCAGCTCAAGGTATTCGGTCTTGATGCCAGCGT
>MU179390.1:8693-22040 GCA_016767475.1 Suillus weaverae | reverse complement strand
GGCGCGCTCTTGTTCCCGAATCTGCGAGGACGAGTACTATCAATCAAAGAAAACCGGATCTGCTGAAGATGTGTACCTCCTCAATTTGACGCTGCTGCTCGGCGCGAATCTGCAAGGACAAGTATTATCAATCAAAGTAAAATGTATCTGCTGAAGATGTGTACCTCCATAATTTGATGATCACGCTCCGCGTTTTGACGCTGCTGCTCAGCGCGAATCTGCAAAGACAAGTGCCATCAATGAAAGAAAATCGTATCTGCTGAAAATGCGTACCTCCTCAAGTTGACGATCGCGCTCCGCGATTTGGCGCTGCTGCTCGTTGATTTTGAGCTGCGCCGAGGCGCCGCCCTCTTCCCAAATCTGCAAGCACAAATACCATAAGTCAATGAAGCCCGTATCTGCTGAAAATGTATACCTGTGCGCGTGTAGCCGCACGCTGAATTTGCAGCTGGTTCACCTGCTCCATTGCTTGTTGCAAAGCTATCGGGTATCCTTTACATACACCATCAACATCCCCCTCAGATGTTCGCACTACCGGGATGAGTCCAAGGTGCCCGCGGGTGTCAGGTCCATGCAATTCCTCCACTCCCTGGAAAAGTCTTTCCAAGCTCCTGCAGACAACATCACAGAACCAATAGCACTGCGCCCGAAAGATATGATAGTTGGTGTCCTGCTTGTTTACTAGATCCAACAGGATTGAAACCTGCAATGCAGTGGGATGGTCGGAAGAAAATGACAGCGAAGAAATTCGTTTGAATGATTTGAATTTAAACCGTAGATATTGCGTGGTATCCGTGGCCATGGCACCGCCAATCACTGTAACCAAATCCTGTGCAACATTTTCTGATGACGATGGGGTGAGTAGTCCAGATGATTCTGCGGCAGCGGCCTCGACAGAGCGGTCGGCGCAGATAACAGCTGTGTCAGAGGAGCTATTCCAATGCGTAAAATATAGCACGAGGAACTCGTGCTTTACGGTTTGTGAGCACTTGTAATGCTCCACGCGGAGCAACAAGCATTTCATGTAGGTATTCTCTCCATCTCTATCCGAGATATATCGTACAATGTGGTCTTTATAAAGATCGACAGGTATTGATTGAAAAGTTAGGCGCCTTCCAAAGTTGAGGTAAGGGAGAGATTCGGGAGGCTCTAACTCGGACATTCCTAATCGCCGAAGGAAGTTAGTTGTGAGACGGCTAACGGTTGCTTTGATTTTTAAAGACATGGCAAGTTGACAAGGGTTTCGAAGTTCGAACACAATTGTCAACAGGCAATCTCATTCAAACAGTCACGTGATGACAACACGTGATATTTTCTGGTTCTCTATTCAGGGACGCTGTCTAGACTCTCTCCGCAAGTAGCCAAGGTCGCGCAAGGTGGGTTTTGTGTCCAAATTCATTCATGCGCTCATTGATTTCGATGGAGGCTGTTGCAGATCTTCTCAAGCTCTCCGATGAAACGGACCTCGATATTCTTAATCACAGCATGGAAGCTATGGTTGACCGGTTCAAAACAGAGCTTCTGTCTGTGGCGTTGCAGCTCACCTGCACGGCTGGTTAGCCTTGTCTTGTAGATGCTAATATGATACACTGACGGTGTGTATCTAGTGTGAGTCTTACTTATGCCTCGCAAGAGAGGGTCTGGCACAACAGAACGAAACGATCCCAGACAGCATTGATGTGGAATCTCTCGTGACAAATGGCGATGACGATAAGGTATACGGCGCTATGGGAGTTGCCAAAACTATTGGGACTGTGCGTGTACTCTTGCCATCATGTTTGTTCAATGCATCTGATAAAATTGTGCAGGTCGTCTCGTGCATTGAATCCTCACCTGAGATTTTGTCGCAGGTGCAGGAGGTCATTATACCCATCATCCGGTTCACCCTTGAGAATAAGTCAATTGGTGTGATGTATCTCTCAGGCCCGCCCACACATCGCTGTCGTCTATTTACGAGACCATCGAAGAGGAATTCACGACTTTGATCGCTCCGACGTCATCCCCTTCAGCCGCTTTCCGGTCTTGCGACAAACAATGTTCAACATCTTGATTCAGCGACAAAGGCACTTGGTCGTGTTCCCGTACTTGTAAATACCATGCACTTCGCGACAAAGCTGAAGTTACGGTTACAGAGAGCCAGCAAATCTGGCTTGACTCACCATTTTCCATCTTTGCACTTCATTAATGTGCGCCGTTCAATGCGAGCACTTATCGCTGTTCACTGTGCTGAACGCCGCTCACAGCATTTGATCCTCCTAGTCACCCCTCCGGTATGCAAGCACTCTTGGAAGATTCTATACAGATTTACGGGCCTTTGCCTTCATATTTGCACCCTCGGAGCATGCAATCTCGTGCATATGCATCCCCAGAATTCAAGAAAGACCAGCCCTCAGAGTGAGTTTTCAGTTTCGGACACTCACGCATTTCTAACGTATGAACAGCGTTCCAGTACCAGCTGCGGAATCAGATACTGCACTTCAAGTTCAATGCCAGAGCTTTGGCATCTCTCGTCACCGTTGCTTGTCATGCCTTGAGCAACCGCTTTATTGTTATCCTTGGAGCGTCAGTAAAGGTTTTAGAAGAAGACCAAGAAGGTGACCTACGGAGCGCCATTGACAAGGCTGTGCGACACCTCGATGTTATTCTGCCTTGGATAGTTAGTTTCACCTGCTCTGTAAGATTGCATGTTTACTTATTGTCTACTGCTTCAGGGCCAAGAGCGATGCGCCAAAATGGCATATCAGCTCCTGCAATCTCTTTGCAGTGTTCTGCGAGGAATCTGACCTAGATTCGTCGTTATATCGTATTGACTGGGTCCGACAGCTTGTTTCTTTCTTCGATGACCAAGAGATTTCAGTCCACACTGTGGCTTGGCAGGCATTTGATGTGTCGTCAAAGGATGAGCTGGAGTCCCTTGCGTTAATTCCTTCGAGCAACTCTTTTCTTGCATTGTCGTGAAGTTGCTGGAGAAGTGTGAATACGTGCTGAAATCCGGTTTGGAGACGGGCCGAGTTACGGCGTGAAACATTGAAACAATACGGACGAGAGGAAACGAGACAAGATCGAATATGAATGTGAGTAGCCAAGAGACCTGAGTTCGAGATAGTCGATAATCAATGTTGAATAGACGATGGTGAGGAAAACTGAACAGTCACGTGGTTCGATGTGTAAGCCTCAACATGTTGTCTCTGAAGTACATCTCTGAAGTATATGATATGAAGTATTAATATTTTCGTCGTCGACAGTATGTTCTACTTCCCCTATTTTGTTGACAACCTCCGTCAAATTCATCCACCCACACAACGTCTTACCCCTGCTTCCCCTCTCACTCGTTCAGTTCAGTCTTCGTTCCATCAAAATCCTGATCCGTAGCTCACAAAGCCGGAATGTCACACATGAAGGCGAGTCCCTCTATATTCTTTCTCATCTCTTTCATTAACGCTATCTACATTCATAAGCGGAGAGAATTTTTGAATCCCTTCTAATTGCATTCCCACTGGCATTTACGCGTGCTTTGACCTTTCCTTCTCCTGATGCTGGAATTCGGCCATCAGCATCACCCTCACATCAATCTGTAGCATATGTCATTACAGTCACTCTCAGGTAAATGCAATGGAATCTTAATGACGTGAAGCGACAGCTGATAACCAGTTTATAGGTCATTGCATACCTCATCTGCCTTATCTGATTGTTGAGATCAGGGCATTGTATGAGCTTGGCCGGATGCTAGACAGCGGCAAACTAACTGAAACTTCAATTATTGTCATGAGCTATTCAATCATGGAACTGAGCCATTCAGTGAGCAACTTGTTATCGTTCATGCCCATATTTTAACATCTCGTAGATCTATCCTTCTCATCTGGCGTACACCATTCCCTTATGCTCAGGTCCGCCATTGAATGTGCTCGCGACAATGCACTCTGTCTGATGTGAATACCAGCGCACTCCTTGCTATAACCCTATCTCCAGGTATATGGCCATAGGCCACTTTTCAAATTTCAAGACTTCTTTCAATACTAATACCTGCCTTTACCAGATGCTGCAACACATCAAACTTGTGGTCAGCAACTTGAGGGTGCCTCTGGGGTGAACTGCATACATTAACGTTTCTGTTCCTCTCTAAAAGTCAATGTCCACTGAAACTTTCTTAGCAGTAACTTGCCAACGCCTGGATCATACACCAAATCTCATACTTGATCTCCTAGGCTGGGGCGTATCTTCAGAATCTCCATCTACCTACAACTCTCATTCTTCCTCCCACTCAGCCCTTCTGGTAAATGATATGCCTCATACAGTCACTTGACTGTCGAAGAAATACATTTCGGTCGCCTACCCAAACTCCAAATCCTCTACGCTGATCTCATTTCTGTTCACGCCCTTCATCCGTCCATTGGTCCCTGTCTTTCAGTTCTCAATGCCTCTCACTACGCTACACATTCCTCTTATTCGCTCCCAGCTCCTCACCACATATATTGCACATCCTCACATGCTTGACATCTCCTACGCCTAACTTTTGTCTCTTTTGATGCATTGTACTCCCAGTATTCATTTGTGTACACCCACCCAGATTCGTCCCCACCTTCCTGTGGTCATTCATCTTCCATGTACATGCACTCTGCTGTACTCGCTTGACCAACATGGTATCTCGTTGAATACACTGTATTCTTGATGTGAACCCTAGTTTCCTTCAATGCTAGGCTTGACGAAAGGAGCTCAAGTTGTCATCGAAGATGCAAGACATGCAATTTTTGGGATCCTCATTTTCCTCTTGCCAAGCTCTTAACCCCACAAAACGCATGGCTCTAGAAAGCCCTGTCATCACTGTAAGCCATCTGTCGTCGCGAGCCCTATGGTATATGATGAACGGATCAAACCCCTAGTCGTGGCTGAACAAGAGGCAGGGAACGTAGCTACAGCTGGCTGCCGCATGGCGTTGGGCCGAAAGTTTTGCAAAGAGCTCCTGGAAGATGAGTCAGATGAGGTCAAGAAGGAGGTGAGAGAGAAGTACAACAAGCAGAAAAAGGTAAAGAAGGACGTGCTAGATGACGAAGCCGACAACAACAAAGAAACTGACGCTGATGCCATTGCGAAGTAAGTTCCTAATGATTATGATTTAAATGTCACTCACACAGCACATAGAGGTATCGACGACTTACCAATCATTTGCCAGCGCTTTGCACGCCTCATCAAGAAGAAGACTCGATTTATAGTCTCCTTCACATGCACTGGACCGGACCCGAGGCAGAATTGGGATATCGTTACTTTATTGTAAGTGCACCAAACTATAAATGTGACTAACGAGCTCACCTTACTGAGGTGTCATCCATCGGAAACCCCTGCCGGGAATAATTTTTCTCAATTATGCCCTGACAAGGACAATACCTTCCTTGCCGCATACCAGCAATATGCTGAATTGATATTCCGTAAGCTGATCTTTGTTGTCCGAGTCACTATAGGCTCACCCTAAGACTTGACCATCAGCTCCGAACAAGCGCAACGCGCTGCTGCCAAATATTGGAGATGACAATGAGACTAAGGAGCTCGAAGGAAACGGCGAAGAACCCGAGGACGCAGAAGAAAATGCAGATGCAGAGGATGGTGAAGAGAACAATGAAGGACGATATGGCGATTCCATCGATTGGGATAATCTAGGTTTTTATATCGTTTCGAGGCCACCTGATGCAAACTGATGCATCCGTTACAGGCTTTGGTAATATTGAAGCTAGCATCAGTGATGCATCACCGCTCAGTGAACTTAATCAATCCGCATTCTATTCTGAGGTATGGACTTTTCGTTATTCTCCCCATATAATCTAATGCTTTGTAGACACAGGCACAATTTGATGCATCGCTCAAACGGGCCCAGTCTGATGCATCGTTCGAACAGGCCCAGCCTGATGCATCGTTCGAACAGGCCCAGCCTGATGCATCGTTCGAACAAGCCCAGCCTGATGCATCGCTCGAACATGCATGGCACAACATTGCCACCATACCTCCCAATCCAATTACCAAACCTCCCAATCCGATTAGCATGCTGCAACCCAGTGTGCCTGGTACAATTGAGGCGCTCGGGTCATCTTTTTCTCAAGCCGATCTTGTAGCAATAGGTTATTTTGGAAGTGGTAACACCACTCAGAACTCATTTCCCCCTGCATTCAGCTCATCAGCGCCCTTGTTCACTGACACCAGCAGCACTATTGGTGGATGCTATGACATGCAATTTGGCACGCACATGTGGAATCTCAACAATTCTGATTCACAGGGTTGGGAGATGCGTAGCCTGTCCTCCTTCTTGAGCTCTCCAATCTCTGCCGAGCGCAGCACCACCACGACTGAGCAGGATGACGCCCTTCCTCAGTTCACTCATCAGTTGCCCATTCTTCCAGCAGCAAATCCTCCTTCTCCAAATGAGGGCACAATCTCTGCCGAGCGCAGCACCACCACGACTGAGCAGGATGACGCCCTTCCTCAGTTTACTCGTCAGTTGCCCATTCTTCCAGCAGCAAATCCTCCTTCTCCAAATGAGGGCACACAGGATCTTGCTGGCGCTGGTCTTGCTAAGGCTAAGCGCAAATCTAAGTCGAAACCCTGCAATCCCGCCATGGAGCCCACCCCCGCCATTGCACCCACGAACACTGCCAAACCCAAGGCCAAACCGAAAGCAAGACCTGTTACTACGAATGAAGGTGTAGCTCAACGTGCATCAAAATGAATCCCGGTCAAATCCAAGCGGAATGATGCTGCTGATGCCATTGGGTCAGATGGTCCGACTTTCATTGGCTTTGGTGGGGCAACATTGACGAAGCGTCCCGCTAACTCAACCATGGAGGGCATGATTCCTGTAAAGTACATCTGATATCTTCCTCACCTGCTCAAGGCTAACGGACACAGGAAAAAGCGAATGAAGGCATGAGCCTCAGGCTATGTCTTCATATCATGATCAAAAATTTACTTTAATCATTTCATTCTCATATCATAGTAATACAAAGTAGTAAATAGTCTCTGTGTGGGTGATGAATGGATATAGTTATGTCGTGTCGTCATTCAATCCCTAAGTATATGGAGCGCTTGACACTTGCAAAGTTCACTGGACGCGTACTAATACTATGTTGAGATATGAGATACGACCCTGTAGGTATCAGGATGATATCAAGAGTTCTACCCACACCCGCGATATACCCCGCAGGTACTGACGGGTACAGGTCTCAGGACAGGTGTCGAGCAGTGAAGCGATCGTGGTAGACGACGCACTCAACATCGACGGATGTAGCTGTGAACGCAGAGATGGTCTTGTTGACGCAGCTATCGAGCTTCGACTTATCGGTAGACTCGAACTTGTCAGTAAGCTTCTTGTTGGTAGTGGAATTGTGGAGGCTGTATATGTATGATTCAAGGCCGCCCTTGGCCTGAACACAAGCGGCGGCAGCGTAAAATAGGCAAGTCAATAGATATTGTAGATGAGGAGAAACATGCCCTTGTATTTCTCAGCCTTGTCAACCATGTGCCCGATCTCTTCAACAGACAAACAACCCATATCCTTGGTGATGGTGATGCGATTTTGATTTGCTGGCAGTCTAACTTGCCGAGGAACCTGTTGTCCTTTGTGCGTGCAAGGCTGGTTGTCCAAGTATGTCGAGAACGTCTCTGATTTCTTGGTGAGAACATTGGTATTGCGCATGACAAGTGCAGGGCTGCATGAAGGATTTGTGCGCAGTGCATGGCGGCGAGCAGGTGGGGGTATTGTTGATACGACCGTGGGATGATTCCCGATTTTGAGGATTTCATTTTGATGCATTACTGATGCGGCCGCATCTGTGCATCAGGGTGCATCAGGGTGCATGACTGATGGGGGCCATCTGTGCATCAGGGTGCATCACTGATATGTCACTATTGCATCACTTGCATCACTCCAACCGAGAATCCGCCGCAGTGCTTGATGCATCAATGCATCCCTACAACTGTAACAAATTCTTGCATCAAAATGACAGTAGCGCCTGAATCTGGGGAGGTCATTGTGGTGCTTGTTAGCTGCTGTGCGAATGGAAAGGAGGAGGGTCCGGTCCAGGTCTTGTGCCTTATCAGGAGGTGCTTGGATGCGTTGGTATGATATATGACACTTGACTGTACACAATAGCGCGCGTGCGCGATGTGTTATTAGTAAGTACTAGTGAAGATATGGAGAACATACATGAGAAAGCCAGGGGAGGCAAAGGTGGGTGCACTAGACAAAGAGAGCTGGATGACGGTCAGTCATGCCGTGCTCTTGGAATGGGTAGCCTTTGCTGTTGCTTTGCTGTGTCCATCTGAGTGGTGCGTCGTGGTGCAGGAACTCAATGAGCCAAAGACAACTCACGTGATACAGCCCATCGATTAAGAGTCCTTTCTAAGTTTTGATCAAGTTTTGATACAATTTATTAGATGTCTCTCCTCGGAGAATCTTTAGCCAGCGATCAGAATCCAGAATCATCTTACGCTGATTCTGATTCTAATGACCGGGACTGCATTGCAACTCCAAGTCCAGTCCTCCAAGAAAGTAGCCACGACGAGTATACCCCCACCAAGAACGAGAAAACATCCTCCACCATCTATTCAACCCCTACAAGTCGCTTGGAATACACTTCATCACTCTCTCCAATAGCGCGTAGCGAACTCGCGAAATTATATGACAAGATCTATGGCGATCGCTTCTGCCTTGTCACACAGACAAGTGACGCCGATATTCTCCAGATAGCGCATGTCATTCAACGCGCGAGCAAATCTGATACTGTGTGCAGTTCAATAACCTATTAAATGTGCAACCCTAATGTTTTTTCAGTTAGCGCTCTACGAATATTGCCTCAGCTTAAAATTTAAAACATTGCATGTTGACAGCAGGAGAAACATTTTTTATCGTACGACGCACTGGCATCTTTCGTGAGCTTGAAATGCTAATGTTAGTCCACAGTAAGCAGCGATTGGCATCTATATTTTGATAAGAATCGTTGGTTTCTACTGCCAGATGTGGGGACACTCAAAAATGTCAATTGCCACGTAGCAGCGGTTATCGCATTGAGGAAAAGCCCCACATCCAAGGTTGTCACGTCTTTCCGGTCAAAGGTACTTACGATCATGTCACTCATTGTATCACAAGCAAAATATTTACCTTCCTGCAGTGGAACTTCAAAATGAAAACCCGATACACCCTCATATCCATATCCCTCACAAAATCCTTTTTTCGCGAAACTGGTGGACAACCGACTGCTCATCAATATCCTTACTCCAACTTCCCACTGCTTGAATGTCATATCGCGCCTCCGTTTGCCGTCATAAATGCAGGGCTCAAGTGCAAAAGAGATCAGATAGATCAGATCGTTCTTGGTTGTTGTCCACAACAGACAGAAGGGTCTACTATGGAATCAGGTGCCAAGGAACTTAAACAACGACCTACGCTCTTGTGTGATACTTGGGATCTTTTCATGGACCCAGATGTGAGAGCAGCTGCGAAGGCTTGGGAGAAGTCAGAAACAGGCGGGGGTAAGAGGAAGAGAGAACAGATTGACGCTGGTCAGACAGATGGACGTAGCACATGGTCGAAAACGCGCTCTACGCATGGTGGTACGCACTAGTCTGATCTACCTGGAAATATATCCCAGGATAACAATCAACACCTACCAGGCAATCGCAAACATAAACGGTCACCCAATTCAAGTGGGGCCACTCTCACCGAGCATGCAGTCTCACATCTCGAAAAGCGACAGAAGGCGGACAACTGGGAAACAAGCATCAGACGCTGGGTTGCGCAGTCGACCAGGGCCCCATCCCTAGACCCGAACCTTCCGCTTGATTTCACGTCAATAATTGCCTGTACTACTGTTGACAGCGCTGCGAATGTTTGACAGTGTACTTCGGCGACCCGCTGTTTGGCGGAGATCTTAATATCAGCGTCGACTCAAGCATACGCTTATACCCTGCACAATGTTCCTCTCCATGCCAGGGAGGGTTCGAGGTGACAGCCTCGTCAGCAGCAAAGAATGGAGCGAAGCCACCCTTGTGATCTAATAGGGGGGTGATTGCGGACAAGCAAGCACTTGCCCTAAGCTACTCATGATTAGTCTTCGCCTCGCGTTGTTTGTGCAGTTGGGTGGTTTACATGCTGTTGAGAACACGTTCGAACAGAGGTAGGAAGATTGTGATAACACACCAGCGGTTTGGGGCTTTTTCCTCAGGCAAGATTTCAACTTCGAATTTTGACGCTGGAAGAATAACAAATCTAGACAGTCGGTAGAATGACAAAGTAAAACAACGCATTTTGAGACACATTTTAAGCCTAGGATCTTCTCATCAGGCAAACATTCTGAGAAAAATGTCTAAATAGACGAATGGAAACAAATAAGGAAGAAGGATGATGATCAAACGGGCGCTTACCGTCGTGAAGTCGACGCTCTCTGGTTGCACTGTCCGGATTGCTTCAGTCCTTCCGTGAAGGAAGGCCTTCGTCATCGCAGGTTCATAAGTACATTCCGTCCTCCCTATCACAACGTCAGCATTAAGGTTTCAGAATCTCTGAAGAGTGAATTCTGACCATAAAGTCCGAAGTATGCCGCCTGGAAAGCCATCTGCACGAACACATCGGGGCTGAAACTATGACTTGTGATAAAATTCTTTCCATAACTCTTGAACTCGAGCGCCTGGCAATCATTCTGACATATAAGGTCACTTAGCCGCGTCTCAGCATACCGAATGCTGACTCGAATTGAGGGAGTCAGGGTCCACATGAGTTTAGAGGGTGAGGTATCATATGAAAAATTTTGAGAGGATATTGACGAATTGCCGTTTGCTATCGACTTGTGAGGCCTGTAGTATTTGGCGTGCGGGGAAAGGGATGCGTGGAATAGTGTGGGTGCGGAGGAATTGATTGAATGTGCAAGCAACATTAGGCCTTCAGTAAAGACATCTGCGGCAAACCTGATGGTAACATGAGCATATAAGAAAACGAGTTTGAGGCGACTGGGAGGTACCTCAAAACCGTGTGGCTGTCTACGCCGGTATGTTCGAAATTGATGCCGGCGGCCCCATCCGCACACACAATGATTTGTAGCTTATATCGAATAACGAATGAGATCAATTACCGACAAGCATCGTGAATGCTGACTCACTTTATCATACCATCGGTTAGTGCATGTGCCAACCTGCACACCTTCCTGCAGGTCATAAGTTCCGCAGAGGAAATTGCTACATAGAGCAGCAAGGTCTTCTCCATTGTCACCGTTTCGAACAAGCGCGCCGACGCCATCGCGACTTGGGGCTGCATCATCCAAGCAGACCACGAACAAGGCATTGTCAACCAGGCGCAGGCAAGCTGCATTGGTCTTGTCCTGGGCAAGTTCATGTCGAAGGGAAGACCAAGTCTTCCGATTCTCAGTGGTGAGAACACCAATAGCCGTACGAGCAACCTTTATGAGTCACAGTTAGAGTAAGTAGATAAGGGTTGTTCAATAAGTCCTAACCTCAGTGATCGGAGTCTTGTCAGCGTCCTTGCAAATAGCTTGGAGGTTGCGAAGAACCTCACGTTCGGTTAACAGTGGCCGGTTGTCCTCATCAAGTGCATCAAACCAATCTATTGGGATATTAGCTGCTGAATGCATGGGCTAGCATGTCCAACTAACAGAACTGTCCTCTCTGCAAAACCACTATATGACGAGCTGCATTATTCGTGAGCATTTTGCAGCCACGCTAACCGAATTTAATTTGAGTTCAGGTGCAATTTTGCGTGACATACCTCCGTTGGTATACGAGCAGTCCCGAACAATCTACTGTACTGATCCATGTCTAGTGCATGACCACGTACGGCATCGGGGTCAAGTAGACCTTGGCGGAGATCATGAACAAAGCCTAGTGACGATATGATAAGAGCCGTAGCGTGGGGTAGCTGAGAGCCCCGATCCGGGGTAGGATCATTCCTGCCGGCGGTGGACTTAAGAAGGGTTTTAAAAGGCAAATGAAAATCACATGAAACGTACTCGAGGACAAAAAACGGGTTGAGAGCAAGTACTACAGGATCGCTGTGCGAAAGGTAGCTTTCATACCTACCCACAAGGATGAGATACTCATTATTATAAGAAGTACGTCGAGGCGAAATAAGAGAAACTCACCAGAAGTCCTCAATATAGCTGCCAGCAGGGAGAGGATTGCAAGACAAGATCCGGAAAGCCATGATGAAGAACCAGTGCGATTGGCGATGGACAAAACTTACCTCGCTTTCCCTTGAGCCCACTCATTCAATCTCTTCTGTAGAGCGGGACCTTCGCCATCTAAGAACGTTTGAACGGCATACTGAGTAGCAGCATGTTCCTTGTCATCCTGGAGACCTCGAAGAGCGGTCAAGTAGCGCTTGCATGTGTCATCGAGAGATGGAATTGGGAGCTTCGGCAGGGCATGTTGGTTCGCAAAAGTGCGTCCAGGAGGCGGCGTAGTTGGGTGGAAGGTTGGAGTTGGAGTTGCCATCAAATATTAACGGTGGTAGAGAGAGGGTGAGTAGGTTAGACACCGCGCTAATTAGTCACTTAACAAGCTTAAGATTCACTCCCTTTGTAGTTTCTCAAGTGAACTTGACAGATTAGGTTTTGATTTCAAAGTGCGGAGCTAGGGAACAGCCTGGTGACCGCATGAATAACATGAGCGCTGTTACTTCCGGATTCTCTTGAAGTCAACTCAATTGGTCGGGACTTACAGCGGCCATTCTGACTCAACCTATCCATCTCATACATATACGGGTACCTCAGCGCTTGGGCGACACATAAGCACCTGGTTTTCAACAAGCCAGGGTGCGGATCATTCCGGATCTGAGCCATGTTCCCAAGATGCCGTGGCAAAATCACCTCTAATCTGTGGCGACAAAGCACAAACTAATTTGGACTACTCTGCTTTCCAACCAAGGTGCTGCTCGCACTCATGCAGTCGCTCGCATACTTGTTTTACCATGTCATCACTCACATTCGCCGCTGAGAATCTAATCCAGCGCTCCCAATCCATCTTCGACTGACCGAGTGACTCGAGGTCAGGCCCGATGCTATCATCGCAGAATAACTGCATGGGAAGGACCAAAATGCCGAGGTCTTCCGCAAGCCGCTGGCATAATGTGATTGCAGGGATCCCGACAAAAGGGTGCTTTACAAAGGCGAAATAACCACCTTGCAATCCAATCATCCAACCGGGAGGGAGATGCCAGGGACGACATTGTCCGCATGCGCTTCATGGTTGGCAGCAGTGAGATCGGGATAGTAGAGCGGCTTGACCTAGTGCTGAAGATCGTAGTCGAGCACCTTGGCACGTTCCATCGCCTTGTCCATGGGCAGACTGGAAATGTCC